>CAUYLG010008486.1:0-23035 GCA_963573385.1 Cacajao melanocephalus | reverse complement strand
GCTCATCGTCGCTGGTCATTAGAGAAATGCAGATCAAAACTACATTGAGATACCATCTCACGCCAGTTAGAATGGCAATCATTAAAAAATCTGGAGACAATAGATGCTGGAGAGGATGTGGAGAAACAGGAACACTTTTACATTGTTGGTGGGAGTGTAAATTAGTTCAACCATTGTGGAAGACAGTGTGGCGATTCCTCAAGGACCTAGAAACTGAAATTCCATTTGACCCAGCAATCCCATTACTGGGTATATATCCAAAGGAGTATAAATCATTCTACTATAAGGACACATGCACACGAATGTTCATTGCAGCACAGTTTACAACAGCAAAGACCTGGAACCAACCCAAATGCCCATCGATGACAGACTGGACAGGGAAAATGTGGCACATATACAGCATGGAATATTATGCAGCCATCAAAAACGATGAATTCGTGTCCTTCATAGGGACATGGATGAACCTGGAAACCATCATTCTCAGCAAACTGACACAAGAACAGAAAATCAAACACCGCATGTTCTCACTCATAGGCGGGTGATGAACAATAAGAACACAAGGACATAGAGAGGGGAGCACTACACACAGGGGTCTGTTGCGGGGGAATAGGGGAGGGACAGTGGGAGGGGGGAGGGGGGGAGAGATAGCATGGGAAGAAATGCCTGATATAGGTGAAGGGGAGGAAAGCAGCAAATCACACTGCCACATGTGTACCTATGCAAAAATCTTGCATGTTCTTCACATGTACCCCAAAACCTACAATACAATAAAAATTAAAAAATAAAATAAAATAAAATAAAATAAAAAATAATATATTATGACAAATTTGATGAGAGTCCTGTTTATGACAGAGTATATACACAAAATTACTTTTTTCTGTCTGTGTTTTCTTTTAACATTCTGAAAATAAATACTTGGTACAATTTTTTTTATTATACTTTAAGTTCTGGGATACATTTGCAGAATGTGCAAGTTTGTTACAAAGTATACATGTGTCATGGTGGTTTGCTGCACCCATCAAGCCATCATCTCCATTAGGTATTTCTCCTAATGCTATCTCTCCCCTTACCCCACCAACAGGCCCCAGCGTGTGTTGTTCCCCTCCCTGTGTCCACGTATTCTCATTGTTCAAGTCCCACTTATGATGAGAACATGCAGTGTTTGGTTTTCGTTCCTGTGTTAGTTTGCTGAGAATGATGGTTTCCAGCTTCCTCCATGTCCTTGCAAAGAACATGAATTCATTTTCTTTATGACTGCATAGTATTAAATGGTGTGTATATGTTACCTTTTCTTTATTTGGTCTATCATTGATGGACATTTGGGTTGGTTCCAAGTCTTTGCTATTGTAAATAATGCTGCAATAAACATATGTGTGCAGGTGTCTTTATAGTAGAATGATTTATAATCCTTTAGGTAATATCCAGTAATGGGATTGCTGGGTCAAATGGAGTTTCTGCTCCTAGATACTTGAGGAATTGCCACACTGTCTTCCACAATCAAACTAATTTAAACTCCTACCAACAGTGTAAAAGCATTCCTATCTTTCCACACCCTCTCCAGCATCTGTTGTTTCCCATCTTTTTAATGATTGCCATTCTAACTGGCGTGAGATGGTATCTCAATGTGGTTTTGATTTGCATTTCTCTAATGACCAGTCATGATGAAGTTCTTTTTCATATGTCTGTTGACCACATAAATGTCTTCTTTTGAGAAGCGTTTGTTCATATCCTTTGCCTAGTTTTTGATGTTTTTTTTTCTTGTAAATTTGTTTAAGTTCCTTGTAGATTTTGGGATATTAGCCATAAGTTATCAAATGAGTTGCTATACGGAATACTTTAAGACTCTGGAGAGAGTAAATTTTTAAAAACCCAATGAATGCAACAAGAATGAAAATCAGTATTATTAGAAAGTCTCAAACAATGTCTTGAAGCCAAGATTCTTTCCAACCTAAAATCATCAAACAGAACATATTCCATCCTGATAAAATGTCCATCAGAAAAAAAGCCTGTCAGAAAAGGAGCTTTGATATAATTAGGTCTATTTAATACAGCATATCCCCTGATATACAAAGTAACAAGTTTAAGGGTAAAGTTTTTAAGACTATCAGTGTAACCCTCACAAACATTAAATGAATAGAAAGATGGAAAAATGAACATAGAAAAGAGGGTAAAGAAACAAAGGAGAATCTAATTATCAGTGACTACCAGCATTTGGTGTCTCTATCTGAAGATCTTGGGCAGAAAATGTTCATTTCTAATAATCTTCTACTATCTATGTTCCTTGGAAGAGGTTTTTCCCTAGTTATGACTTGTACTTCTGGGAATTCCTGAAGAAATTTGCATTTTAGATCTACTATCAGCAGAGAAATCTTGGAGGTAGGTATGTGAAGTTTTAATTGGGAAACATAAATTTACCAGAGTTTTCTGAGTGTTTGTGTTTAACAGTAAGGTCCCTCCAATGAGGCTCAAGAGCATCCCCACATTGCTGTTGTTTCTCGTAAACTGGGCTGAAGATCATGCAGAGTGTTTTTAAGTTTTATCTTTGGAAAAGGCCACAGAACCTACTATTGATAAGCTTAGGTATAGAGCAACACACTTCTATGTCATTTGGCTTTATTAGACTATTTAAAGAGCAGAATCAAGGTTAGGGAGTAAGAACTCCAGATGCAGAGTATATTTAGTAATTAGATCCCATGGGAATGTTTGTTTGGAGTAGACATAATGGTCATGAGTACTCAAAGCAAAACCTTTGGCCTTGACAACCAATGTTTCTCAAATAAGTTTGCAAGTATCATTTCAAATGTACTATCCATCCCCTGATATTTCCTGAGTGCTGAGCGTCGCAGGTACAGTGGGACTTCTTGGTGATAGACAGAATTTTAAAGAATTTTTTTTTTTTTGACAGTCTTTCTTGGTCATCCAGGCTAGAGTTCAGTGGCACAATCTCAACTCACTGCAACATCTCCCTCCCTTGTTCAGGGGATTCTCTCTCCTCAGCCTCTTGAGTAGCTGGCAGTATAGGTGCCTGCCCCAACGCCTGACTAATTTTCTTTTATTTTTAGTAGAGAAGGGTTCCACCATGTTGGCCAGGCTGTTCTTGAACTCCTGACCAAAGGTGCTCTACCTGCCTTGGGCTCCCAGAGTGCTGGGATTAAAGGCATGAGACACTGCACTGGGCCAGGATTTTAAAGAATTTCTTAATTACTGTTAAAATGAAATACAGACCCTATTGTGGTAAGCTGAATAATTCCTTTCTCTCCAAAAAAAATCCATGTCCTAATCATGTTCAGATAAAAATATACATTATAATCTTTGAAAAGTTCTATGATGGATAAGGATATGATGTTATGAAATAAGCATATTAGAATTGGGCACCATGACTTATACCTGTAATCCCAGCTTGAAAGGTTGAGGTGGGAGAGCTTCTTGAGCCCCAACATCAGAGACCAGCCTGGGCAACAAAGTGAGATCTGGTCTCTAAAAAAAAATAGTCAAGTATTGTGGCTCATGCTTGTAGTCCTAGCTCTCTAGGGGCTGAGGCAGAAGAATTGCTCGAGCCCTGGTGGTCGAGGCTGCAGTGAGCCAAGATTGTGTCTCAAAAAAAATACAAAATAAAAAAGTATATTTGAGATGATTCTTGTTTTGTTTTTAACTACTGTTTAAACAATTTTCTAAAACAATACCCCATTGCTTAAAATAACAATTATTTCTTGTGTTTATGATTCTCAGATTCTGTAATGCTTGTCAGAAATAAGCTTATTGTTTATCAATATAATGACAGCAGGAAAATACAAGCTGGGACGAAGTGTTTTCCAATATTGCTCCCTCACTTACCTAAAGGGTAAGGCTGTTTTCTAATAATAAACTCAACTAGGCTTTTGATCAGAATATTTTTTCCTCTTCATGTAAGCTTCTTCCTGAGGTTTCATATGCTCCTTTAGATCAGATTAATTGGATTAGTAGAGCACATTAAAGACCAGGTAGGAATCTGTAAGACTTCTTATTATCTCACGTCAAGGGCCATGAAGTGTCACTTCTATTATATTCAGTTAGCAAAACCAACTATCAAACCACAGCTCTAAAGCAGTGGGCAATACAGGTGAATGGTTGCGGAGGTGAGTATTTTACTGGGGCTACTTCATTTTCTGCTGAGGAATAATTGATTAAATTGATACTTTAAAAATAGGCCTAAGTTAGATTGGCAAAGTATGCCAAGGAGAGTTTTCTCTTACACGTAAATAATATGTAAATGTCTTGAAAAAAGAAATATTATTTCATTAAAGGAATTTGAAGACTAGTGTGATTAAAGTAGTTTAGATGAAAGAGAAAGTTACATCCTTGTACCAAGCTGGTAGCAAGTGATGTGATTTGATTGTGTCCCCACCAAAATCTCATCATGAATTGTAGCTCTCATAATCCTGACATGTAGGAGGGACCCGGGGGGAGGTAACTGAATCATGGGGATGGTTTTGTTTCTGTGCTGCTCTCCTGATACTGAATAAGTCCCAGGAGACCTGATGGTTTTATAAAGGGCAGTTCCCCTGCACATGTCCTCAATGCCTGCCACCTAAGACCTGCCTTTGCTCCTCCTTTGCCTTCTGCCATCATTGTGAGGCATCCCCTGACATATGGAAGTGTGAGTCCATTAAACCTCTTTCCTTTATAAATTGCCCAGTCTCAGGTATGTCTTCATTAGCAGTATGAGAACAGACTAATACAGTAGGTTAAATGTTTAGGAAGCTGTTCCAGTATTTCAGGTAAGTGATGATACTATGATGATTTTGACTAGGGCAATGGAAATAAAGACAGGGAGGAGGTAACATTGGAAACAATATTTAGTGATAGATTGGATGTGAGGGTTAAGAAAGGAGGAGTGAAACATATGTTCTGATTTTTTGTTTAGAGCACCCAAATAAATAGTGGTATCATATAATAAGATTGGAAAGACTGAGAACATGGAGAAGGATGAGGAGCTCAGTTGTTGACTTTCAATCTGTAGACAGCACAATGGTTAATTTGAAGTATCAACTTGACTGGATTAAGGGATACCCAGATAGCTGGTAAAGTATTTTTTCCAAGTCTGTCTATGAGGGTGTTTACAGGAGAGATTGGAATCTGAATCAGTGTGCTGAATAAGCAAAATTGGTCTTCATTCATTGTGGGCAAACATCATTCAATCAGTTGAGAACCCAGAAATAACAAAAAGACAGAGGAAAGGCAAATTCTCTTTCTCTTCTGGAGCTGGGATACCTTTCTTCTCCTGACTTTGGATATCAGATCTCCAGGTTCTCTGAACTTTGGACTCTGGGACATGGACCAAAAACCCCCTTACCCCCCAGTTTCTCAGGCCCTTGGCCTCAGACTGAGAGTTACTACATTGTCTTCCACGGTTCTGAGACCTTCAGACTTGTACTGAGCCACACCAGCTTCCCTGATTCTCCAGCTTGCAGACAACCAATTGTGGGACTTTATAGCCTCCATAACCATGTGATACAATTTCCATAATAAATCTCCTGTCATGTATTTATAATGTGATACAGTTTCCATAACAAATCTCCTGTTATGTATTTATAAATACGTCTATATCTAATTGGTTATGTCTGTCTGGAAAACCTTGACAAATTAAATGAATAGATAGATAGATAAACAAATAGAGATAAATAGATAGATAGATAATTGGTATAGATATAGTTACAGTTACATATAAGACTCAGAAGAAATACATTAGCAGAACATTTATTCCTAGAAGGATCTAGTCATGAAAGATCTAAACATTTGAAGCCACTGGCAAGGAGGAAATCTCTTTAAGAAACTGGACCTTGAAGTAAAATAGATCCCAAGAACACATTAGAAACTTTCAATTTGAGACACTAGATATGGAAAAACAAATCGGTAATGTACCCCTGAAAAGTCCAGCCTTCCCTATATGAGTAAAACCAAGAGAGTACAATTTCTGGTAGGTTAAGTGCAGAGAGTATTTCAGGTTTTAGGTTGGATTGTCAAATGTGTCTAATTCTAAATAAGACTCAAAGGCTGAGAAGGAACAAAAATAAGTACCTACTGAATTTGGTAAGCAGGATTTTTTTTTTCTTTTGTGGGTAATGGGGAAGAAGGTTGTTATTTAGAAGTATGGATGGAGCAGAGTGTAATTGAAACCAGAGAGGATTGTAAACATTCTTCTCTGGCAGGTGTGTGTTTGTGTTTTCATACAGAATAAAACATCTAAGAAACTTCAACAAATGTAGTTGGTGCTAGTTTCATGCTCCCTTTTGAAAACCATTCTTCATGAATATTTTCATTTTTCTGCCTGGTCCAGGCTTTCTGAGCAAAGAACAATGAAAATCTGGGTTCAAAATTATTGAATGACCAGCATATGTTTGAAATTAGGGATAGTGTATTTTTCTGAAGATATACCTGGATGTATTTCTTTTGGAGCTATTTGTTTATAAGATAATAAAACTTTCCCCTTCTCCCCTGGAGAGCCACTTTCCCCTTCTCTCCCGGAGGCAGCTGTTTACATTCCATAGGAAAGGTCTCCTCAGTGCAGAAAGGAAGATAGGCTAATGTGAAGACACCCTGTATATAACCTATAGGTCTCATAACATTGGGATGCCTCTCCTGTGGTGCAATACTGTCACATGCACAAGGTATATATGGTTCACTCTTTTGTAGTAGGGCTGGAGAATTGCACACTAAGGTTTGCTGTGAGTAATGAATGGTTTGTTCTGTGATCCAGAAACTTCATGTTTCCTGTGAGAATATGAGTAAATATGTAATTCTAACAGTTTCTTAGGCCACAGATTGCATCCCAGGCTTAAAATTGCTTTTTTTTTCTTTTTTGAGACGGAGTCTTGCTACGTCACCTAGGCTGGAGTGCAGTGGCATGATCTTGGCTCATTGCAACGTCCGCTTCCTGGGTTCAAGCGATTCTTCTGCTTCAGCCTCCTGAGTAGCTGGGATTACAGGTGCGTGCCACCATGCCCAGCTAATTTTTGTATTTTTAGTAGAGATGGGGTTTCACCATATTGTCCAGACTAATCTCAATTTCCTGACCTCATGATCCGCACGCCTTGGCCTCCTAAAGTGCTGGGATTACAGAGGTTAGCCACTGTGCTGGGCCAAAATTGCTTTTTAAAAATAATGAATGAATAAAGAAATAGCCATAGTTCATTTTTCCAGTAGAAAGTATACTATGTGAATTCTAATTTAGCTCTTAAATATGTGTATAATTCTTTGACTTTTTTGAAGTATATTTTAAGGTTAGTAAATAGAAAGTTTATTCTTGAATTATTTTTTAATAACAGATTTATAACTCAGTAAAAATGTAAAAAGTGTGTTTTACATTTTCTCATTGTTAGATTTTTTTTTTACCTACTCCAGATGCATTTAGAAGCAAGAATATTTATATTCTGTATATTTCAATAAAATTTGAAAGGTAATCATTAAAATTCCTCACCAATTAAAGGAAAAACTTGTATTTTTTATCCTTCAATATATATTTCCAAAAGATAAATTTTTTAACTGTACATTTGATTTTTAAAATATCTATAATTGCATAAATTCAATAGAGCAATGTGTGTGAGCATGTTGTGTGTGTGTGTACTATTAATTTGCCCAAATTGGAGAATTGTCCTAGTTTGAACGGCTTTATAGATTGCAAAAAATTGATTAGTTTGTAGACTATTACATGTACAACACATTGATAAGTGAGTCACACTTATTAAAATTTCTATAAAGGTCACAGGCTTTCTCTTATTTCACTTGATTACAATGTGCATAATTAATGACTCAATTGATATAAAGGCTACTGAAATTTTTATAATTTATAATTTTAACTATTTCTCCAGAGGATAATTATTTTACTGAAAAGAAATATAGAGTCCATTTAACTTTGAACATAAAACAGATTACAAACAACACAATAAAAATTCTCAGAAAATTGACTCAGTCAAAATACTGGGAAACTATTTACATTATCATTCATATTCTACATAAAATCTCAAACTTATATAGTTTCCCCAAAGTTAGGCAGATTATTTAATAAAATACTCAGTTTTTAAACTTTAATATTTAAACTTATAGAGTTTGAGATCATATATAGAATTATGAATGATAATGTAAATTTTTTCAAAGTACAAGTAGATAAATTACTTAAATCTTGAGAATTAAAGAGTCTCTTTGATTTTAAAAGTCATCTGGTGATACAATAGCTTATAATTACACTTGAATTTTTTTCATATGTGTATATTCTTGTGTGTGTGTGTATATATATGTATATATACACATATTTTGTATATATTCTAATATACATATTTGTATGGAGCAGACACTAGAGTTTCCGGAATAGGAACAAATAGGGTATATGGTACATTGTAATAAATGAGAATAGAAAGTTCTACACCACAGAGGTGCAGGGGATTAGGTCATAATTTGGCTATCAAAAAAGGTAATTTAATCTTATAGGTTCTAGTTTATTTAGCAATAAATGTGAGGATACAGCCAAAAGCTAAAGTTACATTAAAAGTTATTAAATATTCTATTCAGTAAATTTCAACTCAGAACATAATTTTTGAATTTTCTCCCAGCAGACATTCAGTAAGCTTCAATTTTGTACTATACTACACCAATACTGTCCTAGGAATGTAAGCTAAAAATTAAACTGTGCATTTGAAAAGCATTGTTTTTAACTGTCTTGTAACTGAATCAGTTATCATTTTAGTTGGCATTTGAAGACTGGGTACAACTTTTTAAAAACTGACATAACGGTTGCATATATTTTGGGGGTACATTTGATATTTTGATACATGCATACAATATGTAATGGATCAGATTTTTTAAAGTATACAAATTAAAAATAATGTCTTATTTTTTATTCCCAAATTCATTTTAAATTTTGTTCTGGGACTAGGCTTTCTTGGTTTTTTTTTTTTTTGAGACTGAGCGTCCCTCTGTCTTCCAGGCTGGAGTGCAGTGGCGTGAACTTGGCTCACTGAATCCTCTGCCTCCCAGGTTCAAGTGATTCTCCTGCCTCAGCCTCCCAACTAGCTGGGATTACAGGTGTGTGCTACCACGCCCAGCTAATTTTTGTTGTATTTTTAGTAGATACAGGATTTCACTGTGTTGGCCAGGATGGTCTCCATCTCTTGACCTTGTGATCCGCCCACCTCAGTCAGCCAAAATGCTGGGATTGCAGGTGTGAGCCGCCACACCCAGCCAACTCCAAAATATCTTACATTTTCTGTTTATGTCTGATAATATTATAAGAATAGGCTAATAGCAAAATACTAATGTCTAGATTATAATGTTTTGGCCAGTAACAAATTTTTCAATGTGTATGTGTTTCTGTGTCTATGTGTGTACGTTTAATGTGCAATTTTATATTACACAATAAAAAGCCTTTATTAAATGGACAGGGTATCTGCTTAAGTAATGTAAATGTATGCCTAGAGCTTATTGAATGTTATGCTAAAATTAAATTATATCTTATAGATATCATTGCGATTTTCTGACGTGACATTATAAACATGTTTTATAAATGACTAGTTATATGGAATACATGTTAACTTTTATATACTCAATAAGCTAAATTTGTCATACATCTACTTTTATGAAACTCAGTTAAATATTATGGAAAAATATTCTTCATACACCTTTCCTTCGTGTTCGTTTGGTGACACCGTGTGCTTTTGCCTACAGTTGCTTATAACACATAGAATTTTAATGTTTGTCTCCTTCACTAAAAAATTATTTTGACCCTACCTCCTTATTGACATTAATTACCTAACACCTATAATAATGGATGAAAGATGAAACATCAACAAATATTTATGCAATGGATGGATGAAGACACAAAGGAAGATGACCTCAATATCAAAGCTAGGCATGAAAAATGTGGTCAGTGTTCTTCTTTGTTTGCCGATTTAGCTGTAGGCTACTCACAGGAACAACAAAAATGATTATTTGACAGAGTGAACTCAGAATATGTCTTCTCATGTTGGTAGTTATTGATCCCCTGCCTTCTCATGTGCATTGCTCGTGATCAAGCTACTGTATTTGCACAGTCAGTTCTTTGACACTTTGGACATGTTTCTATAACCAGAAGATATCATTTTTTTTTAGTTTATTATATGATGTGGTTAGGCTTTGTGCCCCAACCAAAATCTCATCTTGAACTGTAATTCCCATAATCCCCACATGTAAAGTGTAGGACCAGGTAATTATATCATGGGGCGGTATCCCCGATGCTGTTCTCATGATGGTGAGAGAGTCTCAGGAGATTTGATAGTTTTATAAGTGTCTGGCATTGCCCCTGCTTGCACTCACTCTCCTGTCACCCTGTGAAGGGATGCCTTCTGACATGATTGTATATTCCTGAGGCTTCCCCAGCCATGTGGAACTGTGAGTCAATTAAACATATTTTCTTATACATTACCCAGTCTCAGGCATTTCTTCATAGCAATGTGAGATTGGACTAATACATATAGTTTGTTTTGTTTTAACTCATGTTGATTCCATTTGGATTTCCTCATATATATTTATATATCTTTTTCTCTTTCACTGTTCGGATTTCTGCCTTTGATAATTCATCCTTTTGATGACTGTGCATGATTCTGAACTATGTGTAAGTGTGCATATCAGAGTTAAAGTTTTGTTCATCATCATTTAGATAGATACACACAAATCTTTATTTATTTTGGGTTTTTTCAACTCCCTGTTTTTATTATGTATCAAATATGATAATAGAATTAACTTATTTATTACATTAATCAGTTTATGTTGCTGTAAGCCATAGATTGAATGATTTATAAACAACAAGAATTTATTTTCCCCAGTTCTAGAGAATGAAAATCTAAGATCAGAGTGCCAAATAACAGGGCTCTGATGAGGATCCAATTTTTGGTTTTCATATGTCTGGCTTTTTATTATGCACTCTCAAAACAGAAAGCATATGAGAGAGCTCTCCGGGGTTCTTTTTATAAGGACACCAACGTACAAGATGGCTCAGCCCTCATGATCTAATTACCTCTGAAAGTGTGCCCACCCCCGCCCCCTGGCCACCACTACATCATATTGAGAGTTAGGATTTCAACATATGACTTTTGGAGGGCACAAAAATTCAGTATATAACAAGTTGTAATAACTAAATATTGCAGAAAACATGACACATTGCACATGAACACCCCTTTACTTTGTCATTTTACTCCCACTTCCAGTTCATTCTATAATATGCTAACTCAACTATATCTATGCTATAAGAATATATTTTTTATATTTCACCAGACACACCTCTGTGTGCCTGGAGACTGATACTGTTTTTAAACATTTATTTATTTTTTAAAATATATATATTCTAAGACTAAGAAATCTTCATCCAAAGAATATTTCAATATGATTTTCAAGAAATGTTCTCAAATATTAACTTAAAGACTTTTAATTGGGCTCAATTCTATTTCACTAACTCCTATAATGTATGAGCTATGTCCCTTTTGTTTTGATAGGCAGTTTCATGAGAGTGTTCATAGTTAGATACCATACATGTATAGATTGATACTGAATTTCAAATCAAAAATATCATTTATTATTTATTTATTATATAATTGCTTCCTTAAAATATTTCTCAAATGTTTAAATTCACTCTACCACTGTTTTCAGGGCAATTATTAATGTTTACTTTTGTTTTATGCATAAAATATATTTTTCAGTAGCCTTGGATATAATTGGAAAAAATAGAAACATTAAGGAAAAGTCACTAGGAAATTAGACAACAACCTCTAAGCCAGGATTGTATGAAAACTACTATATATGATTTGAATGACATAATAAAGAACACAGGTTTGAAAAAGTCCAAAGGTTATTTTTAAAGGAATAAAAACAATAATGTATTCAACTTGAAAGTTTACCCAAGGTATTTCAAAGTATGGCATTAATGTGAATTCAACTTTCCAAAATCATTAAGAAGTTCATGTGTTCTTTTTATCTTTAAATAGAAGCAAAATATAACTCACTAAGGACATGCATGTTTTCTGTTTCAAATTTTAGCTTGCAGTGAATTTCTGCATTATTTCAGGTTGAAATTCTCCTGTTGATGTAGTCTTTCCCCATGAAATCAAATCTACATCTTAAAGAACTTTTTTCATGGGAGTTGGCTTCATACACATTTATAATGGTAGCAGGAAGCCTAAGTGTGGCTGCTGAACTACACACCACTTCATAACAAAGAAGAGAATACAACTACAAGAGGCACCTTCTAGACAAAACAAATACTTTGCTGTGAAGTTGTTGTTACATTTTAATTCATGTAATGAGTTTAGATTTTTAAACATTTTCTCTGGATCCAAGAAAACACAAACTGTGAGACATAGCAAATGTAAATGGAATCCTTTATCAGTTTTTATTTTTTATCTAAGCTGAAGAGCTTATTGACAATACATATGCCTTTGAAACTTTGTCTAAAAATATTAAAATTCAAGACTTTCCTAGAACACAATGGATAACCAAATTAGATCACTATAAAATTGAGAAATCTTCTCAGCTGTAGCAATAAAAAAGTACTGTATTTTATGTTTTAGCAAATATGTTGTTTTTAACCAAAAACTTAAATTTATAAAATAGCATCTAATTAAAATTCTTCAACTAAAAATAAGAATGAACACATATCACATACCCACATTCCAGTAATATCACACTTGTCAGAACAGCTATGTTTTTGGCTACCATTTGGGTATGTGTCCTATAATTCACTGCAATCTGTCATCATGTATTTTGTTTTTGTACTGGCCAAACAATTCAATCAAATGAGAATACAGTAGAAACTGTGCCCCTGCAACTTTTTGTTTTTAAAAATAGCACTGATATCTTCTATTGTATCTGGAAGGCAATATTTCTTTTATGAAGAATGGTGTAAAGAACTTTTTTCAGTCTTTTCCTTGACTTTTTTTTCTATGACATTATTATTAATTCACATTTCAAGGAACTAGAGTTAGTGTTCTGTCAGTTACCATGTCTGTACATCTAAATTATGAATTCAAGAAATGGGGTTTTACTGTGTATATATGGACTCATTGGATCCACTGTGAAATGAATTTGTGGTTAAACTAAATTTATTACCTGATTTTCATACTTACCCATCTTTGAAGGTCGGCTATGACAAAAATTGACTTTCCTTCAATTCACCCACTATATCAAAAAATGGCATTACTCCCTTTTCCACATGTACCTATGGCTACAGATCCTTTGAGTAGAGGAAGAAAATTAAAATTATCTCTACAGTATATATTTGCTCTGGCACCAGGTCATTTCTCAGAAAGACACAGCTTCTGCTTTAATCATTGAACTCTCAATCTGAAAGTTGGCTCAGGCTTGGAAAGTAGATGAGTGATTGAAATTTCCATTGGATTGGCTGACATCAACCTTCTGCTTCACCTCATTAGCTGCTTTCTGAATATATGTGTACATGTGTAAAAACCCTTGTTGGAAGCATTTCTATAGTTTTCCTAAAAACTGATGATAGCTTATCCATTATCTTGGATTCCTACATAATAGAGTTCCTTAGTTGTCAAGTTGCTGAAAACTGGCATGGAATTTATGTTGGTCCTTATCTCTCTGTACCAGTTACATACTACCACCTTTCCTTTGCTCTTCTAGAATTGTATATCATCTTCAACATTTGTTTCATAACAGCAAGACTTGCTAATCTTTCTTGGCCTATAGACAACAGCTACTGATAAGCCTGTAAAAAGTGCATTCTTTATAGACTTAGTGAAACTAATGTTTTTGGGAATCCTGAAGTGCACAGTCATTCCAGCTTGTCCAATGCCTCAGTCTTTATACTGCTTCCACAAGACTCTATCATGGGAGATCTGAAAACTTGGCACTATTTATGAAGCAGGAACAGGGAGAAACAACCTCTTGAACACCAAACTGAGGAAGGAAGTGGCTTTTTATTCGGCCAGGAGCTGTAGGTGGCTAGAGCTTCATTCACCAAGCTCCTTGAGTAGCAGCAGCTTTCCCCTTGTATAGGCTTACAATGCTAAAGGAGAAACTGAAATGAAACTATGTCATTGTCCATTGGCTGGACGTCTGACCTTACAATCTTTTGGCTTCATTGATTTGCTAGTTCATATGTGGTGCGATCAGGAACAGACAGGGCAGGGGGGCTTACAGAGACAAGACAAAGGTGGTACACTATTAGTTGGCAGAGGTGGTTCCAGGAGGGAGCCTGAGCCATGCAGACATGGGGGCATGACCTAGTGCGTGGGGATAACATTCATTTGTAAGTCTTTCAAGGCTTACAGATAGCAGAGATGCTAGGAACCAAAAAGGGAGTCATCTTCCCAGCTCTTTGGTATTTTTTTTCACCCTCCTTCCCATCTGAAGGGGAGGAGGAAGTGGAGGCTGGGAAGCGGGAGGAGCGGAGAGGGTCTCCTCTCTCTTGTAATGTGATCCATGTATTTCCAAGAACCGTGCCTAAAGCACACTAGGATGTTGAGATTCACTCAGGGTGGCTGGCAAAATATTAGGGAAATAGTGAGAAAAGTTATAGATTATAGTCTTAAATCTTTCAGAAGGCCGAAAGGTTTTATTGGGACAGGCTGAAGACACAGCGGGTTTATTACATTAGCATAAGGAAAAAGATAGGGACAATAAAGGCTTTCCCAGTTAAGCCTGTTTACCCCACATTCCTTTGTCTCTACTATAATTTGTTTGCTCATGTAAACTTTGTGCTGGATGACCCTCTTGGGGGAGGTTAAAGGAGAAATACCCATTAATAGTGTTTACTGTGGCCCAGAACCTAAAGCTTTTATCATTTGTAAAATCACTCTTTTAACCATGTTAATTATCTACAAGTATGTTGACTTAGAACCTGTGTTATGAAATCTGTCCTGAATAAATGTGGACGGTTACAGGGATTTATGATCAGTTAGTGGTAATCACCCTCTGAAAGCAGTTGATGACCTTACCTAGCCCACTTGAATCACTGTAATGGATGTGAGAGTACATTCATTCACCCGTCCCTTGAGTCAGGGTCTGCAGGACAGACCTCCACAGGTGGTGACTGACTTCTCAGGTGGGGACCCCGACGTGACAACGCCACACTAGAACTGATGTCAGATGCTCTTGAAATCCACTGAGTTTGGTGTTCCCTTTAAGCCCTAATATTTTATATCATCAAACTCTCTCTCATCCAGCTTTATATCCTGGTCTAGTACTTGCAAGATGTAGCCACCAGGACAGCTTTTTCTGTTTCCTTTTCATACATATTAACCAGGTCCAGTGACTCCAATAATTAGTGATCTCTTCTCATGTAAAAGGTCCAGAACTTCTGAAGGCCACAGAAATGAACTTTACCTTATCATCTGGTTAAGTTGCCAAGAGGAAATGTGGAAAATATCTGCCTCAGAGGAGTCCAGTGGAAAGTCATCAGGGGTCTGTTACAGTCTAAAAAATAAAAATGAACCACTTCTTTAGGTGTAGAGGTCTCAAGGAGATCTGGTTCGTTGATGTTCCTGAATCACTTCTCTCAGTTGTCCCTATTCCAGGTCTCTGGGTCCTATTCTTTCCCTTTATGACCCTGATTTTGACTTGCTGAGAAAAGAGTTCAATTTGAAATTCTGCCTCTCTTATAATTAGATCTTGGGCCAGACCATCAGCATCAATTACCTTACGCTTCCAGGAAATTATGGTCTCCTTAAGTAATTCCCTGGATACATTGGAAATTTCCTACCATGCATTCAATTACCAATTGGCAGATTTGAGTCTATCATTTTCTCTGTTAAAGAGATTAGTGATTCTAGCAACAACCAATAAATTCCATCGTCTTTGTATTACTTTGGTGCAGAAACAATCGTGGTTTTTGCTGTTAAAAGTAATTTACTTTTTTTGCCATTACTTTTAATGGTAAAAAAAAATAGACTATACAGAGACCTGCAGTGTCTAGCATAACTTGACCCTGGATTATTTTTCTCTTATATCCTATTATTCTCTCTCTTGCTCATCCTTTGAAGCCTTTGTGTAATGGAAAGCTATGACCCCAGCCCAGAAACTTTGCACTTTCTTTTTCATATCCTTTCAACATTCTTGCCCTAGGACACAACATCACTACCTTTGTTCTTTGTTCTTTGATTAAATATTACCTTCTTAGTAGATATTCTCTTATAACCCTACTTAATATTGGAATAAACTCTCCAACTTCTGGAAAACTTTTCTCCTTCCCTGCCTTGGTTCTGAAGTACTTGCAAACTTATAAGTAGTTAAAATATTTACTTTGTTTAATATTTGCCCATTATCACTAAAAGTAAAAGTTCTAAGAACAGTCGTGTGTTTGCCCCACTGCTGGAATCAGAGTCCAAAGCAATGCTGACACATAGGAAGCATCAAGTCACTATTTACTGAACAAATGAAAGGATTAATAAAAGTTGTAAAATAAAAAATACTTTGTATTTTAGCAGAAATTATATTGCAGTAATTATCCAATTATTAGTGGATTCACTGATAAATATCAGAGTGATTTTAATACCATAAATTACTAATAAAATCACTCAGATATTTATCAGTGAATCCATTAAGTAAAACTATTTGTATCTGATTAATGCCACACTATCATCAACAAAAAGGAGTGCAATGTATACTTGAAAATAAACAAATATAGAGCAAGTAAACTGTGGACTTCATATTTATGATTTAAATATGTTTACTTATGGATTCTTTTGTGGTGCTTCTTCAAGGACCTAGAAATAGAAATTCCATTTGACTCAGCAATCCCATTACTGGGTATATATCCAAAGGATTATAAGTCGTTCTATTATAAAGACTCATGCAGATGTATGTTCATTGTGGCACTGTTTATAATAGCAAAGACTTGGAACCAACCCAAATGCCCACCAATGATAGACTGCACAAGGAAAATGTGGCACATATACACCATGGAATACTATGCAGCCATAAAAAACAATCATTTTGTATCCTTTGTAGGGATATGGATGAATCTGGAAACTATCATTCTCAGCAAACTGACACAAGAACAGAAAATCAAACACCGCACGTTCTCACTCATAGGTGGGTGTGTTGAACAATGAGAACACATGGACACAGGGAGGGGAGCATCACACACTGGGGTTTGTTGGGCATGCCTAGGGGAGGGACAGTGGGGGGGTAGGGATGTTGGGGAAATATAACATGGGGAGAAATGCCGGATATAGGTGATGGAGGGATGGAGGCAGCAAACCACCTTGACATGTAAGTACCTATGCAACAACCCTGCATGATCTGCACATGTACCCCAGAACCTAAAGTACAATTTAAAAAGTCAGTCTCATCCAAACACTCTCACAGAAACACCTAGAATAATGTTTCACTAAATATCTGGGCACTCCATTGTCTGTCAAGTTGACACAAGACATTATACATCACGACATTCTTCTAATTTCCTTTATCGTGTATATTTTAGAAGTTGCCTTTGTGATTACCATGTGAATTGCACTAAACATTACATTTATAAACTTCAGTAACATATAAAATCTCTAGCCCTATACAGTTCTGTCTCATTTTACCCCTTATGTTCTTGTTATCAGAAATTACATATTTATATATTTTTTGCTCAATAATATATATTTCTAATTATTTTTATACATTTAATTTTGAAATTAGGAAACAAAAAATTAGAGTAACAAATCAAAAATTTTATAATACTGGTTTTTATGTTTACCAATATAGTTACCTTTACTGGAGATTCTTATTCTTCATATGACTTCAAGTTACTGTCAAGGGTTCTTTCATCTTAACTTGGATTACTCCCTTTAACATTTCTTGTAGAGAAAGTCTAGTTGTTGTAAACCTTTTTGTCTTTTGTTTTTCTGGTACTGGTGTTTCTCATTTACTTAATTTTTTTTCTTTAAATATGCTGTACTACTTCTTTCTAGTCCCATGGTTTCTGGAGAGAAACTGTTAGTTTTTTTTTTTTTAATATATATTTTATTGCACTTTAGGTTCTGGGGTACATGTGAAGAACATGCAGGATTGTTGCATAGGTACATACATAGCAATGTGGTTTGCTGCCTTCATCTCCATCACCTATATCTGGCATTTCTCCCCATGTTGTCCTTCCCTAACTCCCTATGCCCCACTGTCCCTCCCCTAGTTCCCCCCAACAGACTTCAGTGTGTGATGCTCCCTTCCCTGTGTCCATGTGTCCTCATTGTTCAACACCTGCCTATGAGTGAGAACATGCAGTGTTTGATTTTCTGTTCTTGTGTCAGTTTGCTGAGAATGAGATTCCCTTGTAAAGGGTGAGTCACTTCTTTATTGTTCTTTTCAATATTTTCCTTTCATCTTTGTCATTCAATGGAGTGACGATAATATGTCTCAGTATTTGTCTATTGAATTTTTTCCTACTTGGAGTTTATTGAATTTCTTAGATTTGTAAGTTTATGTCTTTCAACAAATTTTGGAAGTTTTTGTCATTGTTTCTTTAAATATTCTTTCTTTCTTTTTCTCTCTTGATTTACTTTCTGGAACTCTGGTAATGTGTATTTTGTCCTTCTAGATGGTATTTCACAGTTCCTTAGGTTCTGTTCATTTATATTCATTTTTTTTCTGCTCTCAATACTCAAATGTTTTTATATGCAGTTAATCAAAGATTAATCTGAAGATTTGTGTTTGTTCAGATTTGCTTTTGTGCCCCTCTAATAAAATTTTATTTAAGTAATCATACTTTATTACTAGTATTTTTGTTTTGTTTATTTTTGTAATTTTTATGTCTTTACTGATATAGTCATTATGTTTATACCACACTTTCCTTATTTCTTTAAGTCCTTTGACCATGCTTTACATAACTCTTTGAAGACATTTTAAATTTATTTTAATATATTTACTATAGTTTAAATGCTATTTTCACCTACAAAATTTATATTCAAACAACCTTCAAGATGACATTATTGGGAGATGTGACCATTTAAAGGTGACTGAATCATGAGTTTCTGCCTTTATAAAAGAGGGTAGAGACCCTTATAAAAAGTATGAAGGGAGTTGATTGGGAGAAGTTTATTCTTCTTTTGCCTTTCCACCATCTGCCATGTGAAGACACAGTGGAAGCTGAGATTGAATGCTCACCAAACAAGAAATCTGCCAGGACCTTCATGTTGGACTTCCCAGCTGCTAGATTGTGTTAAATAAATTTCTGTTTTTCATAAATTTTCCAGTGTCAGGTATTCTGATATAGCAGCATAAAACTGACTAAGAAAAAATTGATACCAGAGAATGGGATGTTGCTATAACAAATACCGAAAAATATTAAAGCAGATTTTGAACTTCAGAGGTTAGAGAAGTTTTGAAGTGAATTATTGAGAAGCTTGTTTTGACATAAATGGAAAATGAAGGGGGATGAGGGCACAGAAAAGAGAAAACTTCAAATAAAGACTGAATTATTCTTAGATATTGTTTAAGTAGTAGAATCTTGAGGGAAATATGGATAGTAAAGGCCATTCTGATGAAGTCTTATATGGCAATGAAGAATATCTCATTAGAAACTGGATGAAAGGCCATCCTTGTTACAAAATGGCAAAGTGCTTTGCTGAATTATATCCATATCCTAGGACTTTGTGGAAAGCAAAACTTAAGGACAGTGAACTAGGATATTTACCAGAAGTCTCTAAGCAGCAAAGTATTTAGAATGCTGCATGGCTTCTCTGAACTCTTTATAGTAGTAACATTCAAGAAGACAGAAGTGATTTATAGATAACATTTGTAATTAAAAAGAATGTTTAAAATATAGATTTGGAAAATTCTCAGCCAAGCTATGTAAAGAATAATAAAGGATGTTTTGGGGAGGGAAAGTAAAAGAGTGGCCAAGTGCCTGTTTGGTAAGGAGATTAATGTGGATAGAAGGAAGCTACTTGCTATTTATCAAGACATTAAGAGAACGACCTTGACAATATCTTGAAGATCTTTGAGGATACTCTTCCTATCACATCCACTGCCATCTCCAGTCTCTGCTCCCCACATTCATGCACAGTGCTCCTTTACTATCCAGCTATGTCTCAAGTAGGCCCAAGTGAGTCTAGAGCTGCACCTCTAGAAGGTACAGCCATCAACACTGGCAGAATCCATATGGTGCTAATTTTGCAAGAATGCCTACAGGAGCTGTGGAGGCAGGTTGCCTCAACCTACATTTCAAAATATGCCTCAGAGAGCCTTGTGGATTCAGAATAGACTTGCCACAGGGGCAGAGCCACTGCACTAAGTGCTCACTAAACCTATATCTAGTAGAGCCTTGGTGGCTGGGATGCCCCCAGTACCCACTGACTGTGAAGCCACCTTCATGCAATGCCACTCATAAAGCCATAGGCACCCCACTCCAGCACACAAGAGCTGTGCTGTGGGCTATGCCTAACAAAGCCAAGAAGATTGTGTGCCTTCAGACCTTGGTGCCTCAACTCGTAGCCCAGTGTGTTGAGGAAGTAAGCCATGGAGTCAAACATTATTCATAAACCTAAAGACTTAATTTTGTTTGCCCTGTTGGGTTTGGGGCTTCCTTAAGATCTATTGTTTCTTTCTTTCTTTTCTAGTTTTTCATTTTGTAATGGGACAATCTATCCTATGCCTGTTCCACCACTGAATTTTAGAGTCAAAAAATTTGTTTATTTTCACAGGAGTCTCAGTTCTAGAGGGAATTTTCCTCAAGATAAATCTTAAGTCTTACCAATATCTGATTACATGAAGCTCTATATTTTAGAATTTTATGTTGGTACAAAAATGAGTTAACATTTGAAATGAAAAGAATGTATTTGTATTTGAGAAGGACCTGATTTGGGGGGGACTAGGGACAGAGCACTATGGTTTGAATGTTTTTTGTCACCTCCAAAATTCACTTTGAAAGGTCATTGGGAGGTGAGGCCTTGAGAGGTGATTGAGTCACAAGGGCTCCACCTTCATGAATGGGATTAGGGGCCTTTATATAATAAAGGAGTTTATTCTTTTGCCCTCCCGTCTTCTTCCATATGAAGACACAGCATTCCTCTCCTCTAGAAGATGAGGTATTAAAGGTGTCATCTTGGAAGCAATGACTGGAAACAGCAACCCTCGCCAGACAATGAATCAGATGGTGACTTGACTTGATCTTAGACTTCCTAGCCTCTGTAACTTTGAAAAATACATTTCTATAATTTATAAACTACCCAGTCTCAGGTATTCTGTTACAGCAGCACAAAATGGACCAAGACAATCTCTGTCTATTTAATCTAATGTCTGGGTTCCTCAGACACAGTTCATGCTGATTTACTTTGTTCCATTAAGTGACACATAGTTGTGTATTTCTTTGCATGCCCTGTGGTTACTTGTTGAAAACAGCACATTTGAATATTAAAATGTGATAACTCTAGAAATAGGCTTCTTTGCTTTTCCCTAGGTGTGTTTTTTGTTTGTTTGTTTTATGTTGAGGGCTGTAGTAATCTGTCTAGTAACTTTTTTCAACTATATTGCCGAGCTTGTATTCATTCCCATGTGATGGTTACTGAAGCCTTTTTTCCTTAGCTGTATTCATGTAGTATTTCAATATGTGTTTCTTTGAACACAAGGAGATAGAAAACAAACAATCAAAACTTGTGTATCTTACTTTTTGTCAGTGGATTCCATGCTGCAGATCTCCTTCAACACTTTTAGCCAGATTTGCACTGAGCCTAGAGATTGGCCAAAGGTGAAAGCCTCTGATCATCCCAAAACATTTGTAACATGCATCTTATCTTCATTATGTGTATGGCTTTCTAAGTTCCACCATCTACATAGGTGACTTTGAAGACAGTAATTTCCCAAACTGTCTTGCAGTTTTTCATTCCTGATTTTAGGAATTCTATTGGATATCTCAGTCATGATGTTTTTTGCCAATATATCTATGGCTTGTTATTCACCAGTGTTTTCCAAAAATGCCTGTTGCTTTTTTGGCCTTAGGTGAGTTCAGTGAAATAGAGATGAGTACATTTTATTAGGCCTTCAGGTTGTCTGCAGGTATGTAAGAACAGACAATTTATGAATAAGGCATGCTCTTTTTTTTTTTTTTTTTTCTGAATCAAAGGACCAGGATGGCACCCTAGCAACATGGACAATTGTCTTCAGGACTAGGACTGCCACCCAACTGGGGAAAGGGTGTGACAAGACCAAGTAACAATGCCACAGATCTTCCCTCCTCCCATTTTAAAGTTGGCTTTTTCTTAATTCAGTGTTCACTTGGTTGCTATAAATCTTTGTTTTTCAGAGTTCTGACAAAGTTTGTTCTGATGGTAGTTCATTGTTTTTTAATGTTTTAATTTCGAGAAAAGGAGCTTAGAGCTACCTACTCCACCTTTTTTTTTTTTTTTTGAAATCACTTCTGTGCCTGTCATACTTTATCCTCACTTAGAAATATTTCAAAATGCTACACAGGGGGAAAAAAGCAATCTTTCTTCAAAATCTCTCCTTTTCAGATGTTCAACAGGCCTGGGAATATGTGTGACCTTCACTGTGACAGGAATAAACCTATCTTTCTAAGAAAATCATTGGATTTCTCTACATTTCTATGTTGGTAGATATTTCCCAGATATAAGGTAGAGGCGGAATTCACAAAAAGTCATTTGCAATTGTCACAAAAATATTATTTTGCTATAGTAAATATTGGAATTAGGGAAATAGTATAATTGTACATGTTATAAATATATTACATTAAATACAACACACCTTCTAAGAAAAAAAACAGAAAGAAATATCTTTAAATTTAAAGTTACTGATTATTTTCAAAGAGTTTGAGTATTTTATTCTCTTTGTAGCAATTGTGAATGAGTGTTCACTCATGATTTGGCTCTCTGTTTGTCTGTTATTGGTGTATAGGAATGCTTGTGATTTCTTCACATTGATTTTGTATCTTGAGACGTTGCTGAAGTTGCTGGTCAGCTTAAGGAGATTTTGGGCTGAGACAATGGGGTCTTCTAAATATATAATTATGCTGTCTGCAAATAGAGAAAATTTGACTTCCTCTTTTCCTAACTGAATACGTTTTATTTCTTTTTCTTCC
>CAUYLG010008485.1:0-103482 GCA_963573385.1 Cacajao melanocephalus | reverse complement strand
CTCTCTTATTTTGTCAATTTTGTTTTTGTGTTTTGGGGTTTTGGATTTGTTACTCCAGAATTTTTGCTGACATCACACAATATTTTAATTTTTTTTTTTTTTTTTTTTTTTTTTTTTTTTTTTAAGAGACAGAGTCTCCCTCTGCTACCCAGGCTGGAGTGCAGTGGCCAGATCTGGGCCCACTGCAACCTCTGCCTCCTCGGCTCAAGCAATTCTCCTGCCTTAGCCTCCCAAGTAGCCGGGACTACAGGCATCTGCCACCATGCTTAGCTAATTTTTTGTATTTTAGTAGAGATGGGCTTTCACCATGTTGCCCAGGGTAGTCTCAAACTTTTGAGCTCAGGCAATCTGTTCACCTCAGCCTCCCAAAGTGCTGGGATTACAGGCGTGCGCCACTGTGCCTGGCCTGTAGTTGACTTTTGAATATTAATTTTGTATCCTGCAACATTTGTTAAACTTTCTTATTAATGCTGTTAATTTATCTACAAATTTTTAAAATTGTTTACCCAATTATGTCATCTCTAAGAATAACGATTTTTTTCTTCCTTTACAGTCCTTATATCTCTTCATTATTTTCCTTTTCTATTTTGTCTGATGTATCTTTCATGAATACAGAGGGACTATATAGTGCTGAATGGAACTGGTGATAATAGGCATTCTTGTCTTGTTTCTGATTTAAAGAAATGTTTTTAATATTTCTCATATTAGAAATTATGTTTGTAATAGCATCATAGTATTGATTGTTAATTAAGGAAGTTCTCATCTATTCCTGGTTCACTAAGAGTTACGTGTGTTATTTTTAAATAGTAATTGGATTTTGAGTGTTCTAAGGCCACAGATAGAAAATGAGTAAAACAATTTCTACCACTATTAAAAAGCTTTTCGACGTGTTTTCTCCTTTAACCTGCTAATGTGGTTAATTACATTAATTGATAGTTTAGTATAAATGAATCTTGAGATAAACCAGTTAAATAATAATGTATTATCTATTTTACACATTACTGGATGTAGTTTGCTGATATTTTATTTAGGGTTTTTGTATTTACCTGAGACTAGCCTGAAAGTTCTTATTTTTGTGTAACTTCCTGCCTCTATCAATCTATGTTAGCATCTTGAAAAAAGCTGGAGATATTCTTTCTTTTTCTTTTCTCTGGAAAATTGTGCATATGATTGCAATGAACAGTTCCTTGAATATTTGGTAGAACTTTTCTGAAAAGTCACCTGAAATTGGAATTCCCTTGCTGGGAAAAAAATTAGCCTTATTATTTTACCATTCTAGGCAAATCAGGCTTTCTGTTTCTTTTTGGTCAGTTTTAATAACTTGTATTTTTGGCTGTGTATGCTGGGCCTATAATCCCAGCACTTTGGGAGGCCAAGGCAGGAGGATTGCTTGAGCCCAAGACTTCAAGGCCAGCCTAGGGAACATAGTGAGACCCTGTCTCTAAAAAAAAAAAAAAAAAAAAAAAAGAAAGAAAGAAAAAGAAATTAGCTGGGCAGCTGGGCATGGTGTCACATGCCTGTGGTCCCAGCTACATGGGAAGCTGAGGTGGGGGGCATTGCTTGAGCCTGGGAGCTCAAGGTTGCAGTGAGCCATGATCATACCACTGCACTCCAGCCTGAGCGACAGAGCGAGACCTTATCTCAAAAGTAAATTAATTAAATAACTTGTATTTTCTAGCTAAATCTATATATAAACATAAAAATTATATTTCATTTAAATTTTCAAATTTGTTATTATAAAGTTATTCATATAATTACTCTTTTATCTTTTAAAATTTCTCTGGATCTGTAATTGTGCCTTCTTTTCTATTTCTAATACTCATTTACTTTTTTTCTTCCTTACTCTCACCACAGATTTGTGTTTTTTATTCCCTTTCTTCTATTTAAAAAAAAAGTACGTGTATATATATATTTTTCTTTTTCTTTCTTCTTCTTCTTCTTTTTTTTTTTAATATAGAATCTTACTATGTTGTCCAGGCTGATCTTAAAACTCCTGGCCTCAAGCAATTCTCCCACCTCAGCCTTCCAAATTACTAGGATTACAGGCATGAGTCACCCTGCCTGGCCTCTTCTTTTTGAAGTTTGTTCTGCTCCTTTTAAGTGTAATTTCTTCAATTGTATGGTTAACTCATTGATTTTGTGTTTTTCCTTTTTAATGTGAACATTTATGGCAAGTATCCCTTTAAGTATCACTTTTTAGGCCAGGTGCGGTGGCTTACACCTGTATTCCCAGCACTTTGGGAGGCTGAGGCAGGTGGATCATTTGAGTCCAGGAGTTCAAGACCAGCCTGGACAACATGGAGAACATGTCTCGAAAGAGAGAAAGGAAGAGAGGGGGGGGGGGAGGGAGGGAAGGAATGAAGGAAGAAAGGAAGGGAGGGAAGGAAGGAATGAAGGAAGAAAGGAAGGGAGGGAGGGAGGGAGGGAGAGAGGGAAAAGGGAGGGAAGGAAAAGGGAGGGAAGGAAAAGGGAGGGAAGAAGGAAAGAGAGAAAGCAAGCCAGGCATGGTGGTGCTCCTGTAGTCCCAGCTACTCTGGAGTCTGACACAGGAAAATCACTTGAACCCTGGTGGTAGAAGCTGCAGTGAGCTGTATCACATTGCTATACTCTAGCCTGGGTAACAGAGCAGGATTCTGTCTTTAAAAAAAAAAAAGCTATCACTTTTTATATATAATTTTGTAACTGTTATTCAGTTCTAAGTATTACCATTATAATTTTTCTACCTATAAAATTTTTCAATGTTCAAATTTTTTCAATGTAAAAATTATTGTTACTAATTTCAAAGTTACTATATTATGACTTGTACATTAATGATTCTCTGAAATCTGTGGAGTCTAGCTTCATGGCCTAGTTAATTTCTATAGATATTATGTTAGCATGAAAAGAATGTGTTTTCACCAATTGTTGGATGTGGTGTTCCATAGTTGTGTACTATATCAATCATTATTAATTGTGCTAGTTAAACTTCTGTGTCTTTATTCCGTCTCATTGTTCTATCAATTACTGAGAAAGGTAATTTTATCTCTAAGAAGGATGGTGGATTTATCAGTTTATCTATATATGGCCACTTAGTTTAAAAAAATTTGTTCCACTTTCAATCATTTGCAATTACATTAAGTAAATTACATTTTTTGAGAATTTTCCAGTTCTTCTAACTCAACTGTTTATTTTAAATAAATTGTAAGTATCACATTGCCACATTCTATTCTTGAATTGCATTGTGGGAGTCTCAGTGAAATTTATAAGATTACTTTTGTTCTTGTTAATACATAATAAAAATAAGAGCTGCCATTTATGAAGTACCTACTATGTGCCAAACATTGTGCTAGGTGCTTTATTTATAATTAAATAAATCTCTAACATAATTGGGACAAATAGCTGGTTAGTTCATTAAAAAATTGTTTAAGGAATTATTATGAAATGATGCATACTTTAAACATTTTATTTGAACTTAAAATACATGTTTTTATGTGTATTCAACAATTTTTATGTATAATTTTGTTCAGTGCAGTTTATCTTTTTTTCATGCATAAACCACATCTGTAATGTGTAGTCAAGAATTTCTAGTTTCTGTTGATATAAATTGGAAGTAGAACCCAAAGAAATATTCGAAGCAATATGAGTGCAGGATTATAGGTCTTTATTATTTTTAACCAAATTTTATAGTTATCCTGCCCATTTAACAGTTGTTTAGCACTTTGTGTTTAGTGAGACAAACTACATAATTATAGTAAAAATTATTATTGGCATAAACAGACATGGGAATAAACCCATCTGACTCCTTGTAAACATACTGTTCTAAACAATGACAGCAAAGGGTGCAGTTACACTGGAGAGCAGCCAGTGTAACTGCACCAGTTGGGAGCATTTAGTGTGAGTCATTAATATCAGTCATTATTGTACAGCGGCAATGGAGAAAATCCATTGATTGCTCTATCCGTTGAGTAGAGGTTATTTAAGAGCATTTATATTAGTAGTCCTTACAACAACTCTGCAAAGAGAGCTATTTTCCTCATTTTAGAAAGAAGACATGATTTGCCCAAGATCCCATTGCTAGCTGAGAGATCCCACTGCTAGCCAGGGCCTGGTCTTGGCTATTACTGAGCCAGGACCAGCACCTGGGCCTCAGTTATTTCAACCAGTCATTCCACAAAGCCATGAGACCTTTCTTTTATAATCTACATGTGTTTTAATCTCAGATTTACTTCATTTATTGCCCATTATCATAAATTAGTATATAGGATTCTGCATTGGGAAATGTTTTTCTCTGGACCTCTTATTTTTTTTTTCATGAGGGTTGTTACTTACCATGCTTTCTACCCTCCCTTCCTGCTTTCTTCAGCTTTATCTGATTGCTTTCTCACCTTTGTCATCAGGTCACAGTTCACTTGCTCAGGTTGGCTTGTATCTGAACAGACACTTTCTAATTCTTGAGAGGTACACTCCATCGCTACCTACAAGCTTGGATTCTAAGCAAAATCTTACTCATCATAGATGTGTTACCATTTGTTAATTTCTTATTTTCTTCTTTTCAAAGCTACGTCCTGTGCCTCTAACTCTCCTGATTTCCTCTCCATGACTAACTTTTATTTAGTGATTTTTTTTCTTCCAGTGGTACCATTCATTCCTCAATGAATCAGCATCAGTGAGATCAGATTTAACAATCCTTGACACAGCTCTGATGAGATTCTCACACTTTCTAGACAGATGTTTCTAAATAAAATGCATCTACTGATTAGCCACATTCAAACAGAAGTTATCACCACCACCACCACTACCAAGTCTCTTATTTCCCAGGGGCTTCCCAAGTCGGTGTTATTGGTTTGTGTTTCCTTTCCAGAAGGCCAAGTCCACTGTTTCTGGGACAAGGACGGTAGCTGTATAGAGCTGCAGTGGTGCAGAACTAATAGTGTCTCTGGCCCTTCATTGTAGTCAGTCTTATGATATTCATACCTCTTGGCATTGTGTTGTATTTTCAGTTGGAATTCTAACCCTTAAAGATTCCTTTTATTAACTCTTAGCAAACTGCCTTAATAAATTGCCTGATCTCCCAGGCTCTGATAGTTTACTTTTTAAGCCACCTTATTCTTTCATGGTCCACTGTTTACTTCTCTGCCGGCATAGTGGGTTGTTAACATTAGCAGGTCCTTCCCTAGAAAGCAGACTCAGAAGAAAAAAAAAAAAAAAGACATTAGCAGGGTCCCAATTATCCTTTTCCTAAGCAGCTGATTGTAATCTGCTTAAAAAACAAAGAAACTCTTAGAGAGTATTAGAGAAGCTCTCATCATTTTCACTTTCTGATCTCTTTTTAAAGGACAGATTAGCCTAGTCTGAGCGAGCTTTGAGACAACTGATTTACCAACCCTCTCTCCAAACCCCTATCTCACAGACGTTTATGTTGCTGTAAATAACCACTTCCTCCCTCTAATTAGGCCAATCTCCTTGTCCTCATACTTGCTTCTTATCTTTTTCCTCATACCCTGTATCTGATTTGTTTTCAAATCTTCTTTTTCTTTCAAAACAGTATCCAGAATGTGACCCCTTCTCACTGCCTCCACCCCATGAGTGAATTAACTCCAGGAGGAGTCACTTGTGCCCATCTGTTGATCTCAGTTGTGGGCCATCTAGTCTGGCTTTCCCATTGCTTGTATGGAGCCTTGACATGAGGGCAGATTAGGGAGAAAGGCTCTGGCTCCACAATGTCTACTTTCACTTCCTCTTGTTTCTTGTTTGATTTAATCCAGAGAAAGGAGAAATGACAGGAGAAAAGTCTCAAGACACTGTTAAGTTAGTGATAATAGAAGTCAAGGCCCAAGAACAGCTCTCATGAACAGGACTCAACCCTTGCCAGCTGAGTATCTTCTGTTCATGCACATTTGCAGATTTGAAAACTTACTTCATGTAGTTTTGAAGATTAGGTACATGTAAGGTAATTAAACAGTCCCAATACATAGTAAGCTTAACATCCTTTTTTTAAAGCCAATTTTTCGAGTACAATCGTAGACCTTACTCTTTCTGACGGCATATGGAACTATAAACATTTTGATGATGAATTACATTTCAGTAACTGCATTTCCCTAGAGTAGGGCTCTCCTTCCTTGTACAGTAGAGAGCTGTTCTGAGGGACAGTGACTATATATTAAGTGCATTAAGCTCCACAGAATCACCAGTGCTGCAGTGAGTCTTAAGTCCTTAGTATATTACCGTTTAATCAAATGAATAATACAACAAACACTCTTTGTTCTTTTTCTCCTTGCCCTGCAACAGAATGGTTCACATTTAGGCAAAGACAGGGCAGTTTGTTTTCAGAATGACATACGAGTTTGCAGGATGAATTTCATAACTGACATTGCATCTTGGACTACAACTAGGACATTCATTGGAATCAGGTAGAACTGGCCATGAAGGAGAGTTACAGTGACAGATGGCATTCTTTATTCAATATCCTTTTTATAGAGGCCTCATCACAACTGTTTCTAGGTACGTTAATGTTCCTTAGAGTTTTTTTCTAAACCAGCATCTAGGAATGTGTAAAGAAGGGCAGCAGCAATTAAGTGACAAAGAACAAGAATTTTGTGTGTCCTACCTATTGAAAATTGCCCCCACATGTTGAACAAACCAGGCTGGCAGCTGGGGGTAGGTTTAATCTCATTTGTTCAGTGCCCAGACAATCAACTGACTGTTCTCTTTTCCTCATCATCTCTTTCTTCTTCCAGGTTTGTTTGCTTGCTTTTCTATTCCTCTGTCCTGGATTTTCCCATCAGCGGTGTCAATTGTCCTTCCCCTACTACTTTTTACTATGTCTCCATTGTCACCTTGACCCTGACTCTGACTTTCCAGGGTGAAGACAGGATAACTAGATCTTTACATTCTAAATTAGAAGATTTCCTAAATCCTCCTTTCTGTCTTAGGATCAAATATCGTCTTCACTTAAAGGGAGCTATGAACTTTCAGTGTGCTGGATGAAAGCACCATTGTTCTTTTGGGTGGGATAATTTTTCACAGGGCATTGCAAGATGGTTAGCCTCCCTGGCCTCAGGCCCTAATGCTGGTAACACATTACCAGTCATTCTGACCACCAAAAATGCCTTTATACATTTCCAAGTACCCCACAGAGTAGTGGTATAGTCTCTGGTTTAGAACCACTACAATATGAGCAGTTAGCAGCATTCCACCCAAATATTGGACTCAATAGCTCATTATCAACCATTCTTTATGTCTAGAGGAAACTTAGCTATTAAAGCCACTAAATTTGTCCCATTCTGAGACTATAACAGCCACTTTTTAAGTTTCAAAATCTAAGATGTTACAAAGTCTAAGATTATTTATGGGTAGGTTTTATATATACAGACATGCACCACATAACAAAATTTCAGTCAGTGACAACATATATATGACAATGGTCCCATGAGATTATAATACCATATTTGTACCTTTTTCAAGTGTAGATATGTTTATTATTATTTTTTTAAATTGAGACTGAGTCTTGCCCTGTCACCCAGACTGGAGTGTAGTAGCGCGATCTTGGCTCACTGCATCCTCCACCTTGCAGGTTCAAGCAATTGACCTGTCTCAGCCTCCCGAGTACCTAGGATTACAGGCGTGCACCACCACACCCAGCTAATTTTTTTGCATTTTTAGGAGAGACAGGGTTTCGCCGTGTTGGCCTGACTGGTCTCGAACTCCTAACCTCAGATGATGCACCCGCCTCAGCCTCTCAAAGTGCTGGGATTTAGCCACTGCAGCCGGCCTCTAGATATGTTTGGATACATAAATACTAATGTGTTAAAATTATCTACGGTATGCAGTATAGTAACCAGCTGTACAGTTTCGCAGCCTAGGAACAATAGGCTATACCATATAGCCTAGGTATGGCATAGGCTATGTCATGTAGATTTGTGTAAGTGCACACTATGATATTCACACAGTGATGAAATTGCCTAAGGATGCATTTCTCAGAACATATCCCTGTCAATGTATGCTCATATATGAAATATTTTCTTTAAGGAAAATATTAGGTTTTTACAAAGTTATTGATTTATGAAATGGTTACATGTATATCAGCTTTAACTTTCTCAAAGCGTATTCATTTTTAATGTATAGGATTAAAGCATCTCTTTTTAAAAGTGATTTTGAATATAGTACAAAGTATGGCCGGTGCCGTGGCTCACGCCTGTAATCCCAACACTTTGGGAGGCTGAGGCAGGCGGATCACCTGAGGTTAAGGGTTGAAGACTAGCCTGGCCAACATGGTGAAACCTCATCTCTACTAAAAATACAAAAACATTAGCCGAGCATGCTGGTGGGCATTGTATTATACTAGCTACTTGGTAGGCTGAGGCAGGAGAATTGCTTGAACCTGGGAGGCAGAGGTCATAGTGAGCCAAGATCACGCCACTGCACTCCAGCCTGGGTGACAAAGCGAGACTACAACTCAAAACAAAACAGAACAGAACAGAAAACAAACCAACAAAAAATACATTCACACTTGAGAATCTCTTATACTAAAGGTTTTTCAATATGCACATGAAGAGTATGATGTTATAGTTTGCTTATGTTATGCACATAATTAAGTTGTACATTTTCTTAATTCTTTTATATTTCAGAGAAAGAGTTTTGAAGAAAACTGGGCATAGGCTCAGCAAAACCAAACAGAAGAGAAACAGAAAAAGAAACAAAAAGCAGAACAGTCAGAGTAAAATCATGGAGGAAAACTCATTTGAATTCTTAAGTGATCTTACACCAGGAGATCAGGACCCAACTCAGAGTGAAGAAGAAGACATTGAAAAGACCAGAAGAGAATCGGAATACCCCTTCACTGGTGGTCTACAAAATGAAGTCAGAGATTTTGTGAATGGGTATAAAGAAAAAAGATGGAATAACTTAGATCCTAAAGACAGTTTCCGAAACGTTATGTCTATAGTTGAATTAGACAACACACCAAAGAATTCCCTCTCTAAGGAAGGTGATAACTTGTTTTTAAGTTTGTCATGGATGCCAAATGAATGCTCTGTTACTTGTCCAATAGTGACTCAAAATCTTTCCTGTGTAACAACTGATGACTGCTCTGGCATGAAGGTAGAAAAGCATATTAGAAATAGGCATACCATAGCATTGGACACCCAGGACCTTCCTGCAGAAACTTCATGTTTATTTATGAAGAAAAGAGAAATAGCAGATAAAAATGTCCCACATCAACCCATTCTGTGCCCTCAACATGGAACCAGAATGTCGGATAAAGTTTTAAGAGAGGAACAGTTGTATGTAACTAAAATCAATTATTGGACTTTTTTCACAACCAATTTATCTGATGAAGATTTACAGCTGGGCTCTGATAGACAGCTGTATTTTGGTAGCTGGCCTGCAGGACATCTTAAGTTTATATGTGAACAGAGACCAAAGAAAGATAGAGTACATAAGTTGGCTGGTCCTGACAGCAGGGAGCAATGGATTCAATTGATCTTCACTTCTGTGGGAGCATCAGAACCAAGAAGCAGTCCAGAAATATCGATAGACAAACTACTGATAGGAAATGAAGATTTTTCACCTCTACCTGAAACTATAGATTCATTCATAGAAACAAACCTCTTCAGAAGCTTCTTACCTCAACTGGATGTACCAAAGAATGCCTTAGAATCAACAAAAAATAAGAAAAGGAGGCAGAAAAGGATTTTCAATTTGGTACCAAACTTTAACTTATCAGGACAGAATCATATAAATGTAAAAGAAAGGGAGAAATGTGACCTGTTAACAAAAGCCCAAGGATTAAAAATCATTTTGGGAGAAGAAAAAGACAGAATTTCAGAAAGGAACAGTGAAGAAGAGAATAAGCAAAAACTTATGACCTTTAATCATCATCCACTGTGGTTTTACCTTGATATTATCAAAGCTCCCCCTCTAAATATTGGTGGACAGTATTATTCTCATTGCCTGTTATTCAACAGACTAAGGTACTCTGCATCTTCATACGAAAATTATATTCCTTCTCTTGTGCTACATTATATATCTAGTGTTTGGAAGGCATCTTTTACAAACAAACAGTTTTTGACTTTCGAATCTCAGACAAGAGTAGGTAATAAAATAAATGATGCAGGGTTTATTTCTCCAGAAATTTTACACAGTCAACCTGACACTTCGTCCTCTTTGGGAGTCACTTCTGATTATCACTTTTTAAATGAAAGGTTTGATGGAAAGCTGAAGAGATGGGAAGAACCTAAGCAATTACCAGCTGAGGACAGCCAAGGCTTAACAAGCACTGACTATAGTTCCGTTGGGCTACCATTAACACAAGGGTTTGCCTTTCAACTAGTAAAGCTTTTTGGATCTCCAGGCGTTCCAATGGGTAAATTGTGTGGTTTTTTTTGTTTTGTTTTGTTTTGTTTTTGCTAAAAGTAAAATATCTAGATTAACGTATGTAAGTAATTTTGGAGGTGTTTCTATCTGGCGGTTAGTGATTTGATGCAGTTTATTGATCTTGTGATGCTTTTCAGCAGTGAGTGAGGACCCATAACAAACGGTGCTTGATCTTCACAGTCCCCCCCTTTGCTGCCAGTAGTCTTCATATTTCCTTCAATGTCTTTGAGAACGTGGACTACTTGGACTCTCAATTTCAATAGATACTGGGAAAAATGAAAGATGAAGCAGGAAAAGGGGATTATGTAACCAGTAGAGATGGTTGCTTAAAAAACAAAAACAAAAACTTTTTTTCTTTTTTTTTTTGAGATGGAGTTTCATTCTTATCACCCAGGCTGGAGTGCAATGGTGTGATCTCAGCGGCTCGCTGCAACCTCCACCTCCTGGGTTCAAGCAATTCTCCTGCCTGCGCCTGCCACCATGCCCAGCTAATTTTTGTATTTTTTAGTAGAGATGGGGTTTCACTACGTTGTCCAGGCTCGTCTCAAACTCCTAACCTCACGTGATCCACCTGCCTCAGCCTCCCAAAGTGCAGGGATTACAGGCCTGAAGTACTGCGGCTGGCTGAAAAAAATCTTCCTACTTTCTGCCTTAATTTTGACACATGGCCCTTTCCTTTCTCATTCACAATTATGGTTCCCAAATACAACATTAGTAAATGGGAGATGGCAAAGACTACATGATGGAAAGATATTCCGAAATAGTTGAACTTAGTTTTTAAAGGCATTGTATTTGTTTAAATAGAAAAATTAGCTGGGCATGGTGGTGCATGCTGTAATCCCAGTTACTCAGGAGGCTAAGAGAGAATTGCTTGAACCTGGGAGGCATTCAAAGGATCCTAAAGGACTCCCCTGATGAGGAGGGAGTCTGACTAGTTGACTTAAAAAGTTCCTTCAGTCTCCTAAGGTTGTTATTTTGGGGCCGGGTGCATGGCTGACACCTGTAATCCTAACACTTTGGAAGGCTGAGGCAAGATGATCACTTGAGATTGGGAGTTTGAGACCAGCCTGGCCAACATAGTGAAAACCTGCCTCTACTAAAAATACAAAAATTAGCTGGGCATGGTGGTGTGTGCCTGTAATGCCAGCTACTCAAGAGGCTGAGGCAGGAGAACTGCTTGAACGCGGGAGGCAGAGGTTGCAGTGAGGTGAGATCACACCACTGTATTACAGCCTGGGCGACAAAGCAAGATTCCATCTCAAAAAAAAAGACTGTTATTGAAATGAAAAGATCTACATGTGAATGAAACAAGCGAAAATATGATTTTTGGATACTCCAACTAAATTCTTTTTGGGCTGGGTGTGATTGCTCATGCCTGTAATCCCAGCACTTTGGGAGACCGAGGTGGATGGATCATCTGAGGTCAGGAGTTGGAGACCAGCTTGGCCAACGTAGTGGAAACCCATCTCTACTAAAAATACAAAAGTTAGCTGAGCATGGTGGCACATGCCTGTAATTCCAATTACTCAGGAGGCTGAGGCAGGAGAATTGCTTGAACCCGGTAGGTGGAGGTTGCAGTGAGCCACGATCATACCACGGCACTCCAGGCTGGGTGATAGAGACTCTGTTTCAAAAAAAAATATATTGTCTTCAATCATAAGCATATTTAAGATAATATCTTTATAATATTTATCCCAACTTTTCCTCATCTGTAACTTAATAGCTGTTACTTCCTAGTGCTCTTCCTTGAGGACAGAAGCTGTAAGATTCAAGATGCCAAAGCTCCAATTTCTGTAGTTCTCCTGTATCTTTTGTTGTTCGACACCACTCAGGGTTTCTTGGGGACTTGTTCCATCTCAAAGCTTGTCACCCTGAGTTTTTTCACTTGGCTTCTAAGCTTCTGATATTCCAGATATGCTTGGTCCTAGCAGCTCATACAAAGATTGACTAAATCCTAGGGCCAAGGAGTCATAATTATCAACCTGCTCTTGGGGCTCTGGCATCATGTTTATCATATTTGTAAACTTTGTGAATAACTACATCTTAACTATTTGCTGTAGTTTTTCTACCCACCTCCTACATGTGACCAAAGAAACATACCAGTTTTTTAAAAGTAAATGCATTTGCTTTGGGGAGCTTTAAATGATAACCGAAGACATTTTAGATCTGGGATCTTAGTCCAAGGTCCATATTCTGAAATTGTATGTAAAATTTTGGAGGTTACTTTGCACCATTTTTGGGGAGGAAGTCCATAGATTTTATCAGCTTCTCAGAGGGTGTCTATGATGCATAAAGATTAACAATCACTGCCTTAGAGGGGCACCAGAATGCATGAAGGCACTATTGTGAAAAGATTTTAAGCCTCCTCTTACCTTGAATGCATGATAACGTCATAATCAACAATGATCAAGCATCCATTAATTAAACTTCAGAAAGCTTTTTAAAGGAAATAGACCTCATTCATCAAATAGCTCACCTTCTAAATGGGAGACAAGACTAACATAAAACAAAATTACTGGACATAGAAAATGTAAATGATAAGCTATGAGTATTTTGTGAGTGAGAATTGTAGTGCTAAAAGGATTGTAGAAGAGAATTTGAGGTTATAGTTTTGTCTGGAATGCCTTCCATGTGGAAGCGCATTATAAGTACTGTTTATACAAGGGAGAAAGTATGTAGCTTGAAAGAAAAACAGAGGGAAAGAATTTCGTATTTGGAAATGGCATGTACTTGAAAGGATAAAGAGGAAACCATAAGTAGAAGCTATGAAGTGATTTGTTTGGCTAGACTGGACAAGCCAAGCTCATGGTCAGTGGCTTTGTAAATAAGGCAAGAACTCAGATGAATCCTAGTATTCAAGTGTGGATAGTGTTTATTAATTGAGATCTGAGACAAACTCCAGCTTTAGACATCACTGAAATATCTTTAAAACCAGATTTTTAATGGTATGGTGAGTTAGATACTAGGTTTGCCTGTCTTCACACTTAGGGTAAAAATCTGTGTGACATTAAAGATGAGATTAGTTCTTTCTTTTTTTCACAGAATCCTTGTTGCCCGATGACTATGTGGTTCCCCTTGACTGGAAGACACTAAAGATGATCTACTTGCAATGGAAGATGTCAGTGGAGGTACATATATACATATATATATGTATTTTTTTTTTTTTTTGAGATGGAGTTTCACTCTTGTTGCCCAGGCTGGAGTGCAATGGCACGATCTCGGCTCACCACAACCTCTGACTCCTGGGTTCAAGTGATTCTTCTGCCTCAGCCTCCCAAGTAGCTGGAATTACAGGCATGTGCCACTATGCCTGGCTAATTTTTTGCATTTTTAGTAGAGCCTGGGTTTCTCCACATTGGTCAGGCTGGTCTTGAACTCCCAATCTCAGGTGATTCACCTACTTCAGCCTCCCAAAGTGCTGGGATTACAGGTGTAAGCCATTGCACCTGGCCAGTGCAGGTATATTTTGATGGCTTTCAAATAGAAACCTCTGTTCTATTCTCTACTTCTGTGAGATTAACTTTTCAGATTTCACATGAGTGAAATCATGTAGTATATGTTTTTCTGTGTCTGGCTTATTTCAGTTAACATAATTTCTTCCAGGTTCATCAGTGTTGTTGCAAATGACAGGATTTCATCCTTTTTTATGGCTGAATATTATTCCGTTGTATAAGCTGTGGTGTTCATTGCATAGCCAAGGTGACTATTGTTAACTATAGTTAACAATAATGTATTGTATATTTCAAAATAGCTAGAGGAAAGGATTTTGAATGTTCTGACTACAAAAAAATAATAAATGTTGAAGTGATATATATGCTAATTACCATGATTTGATCATTATACAGTGTACACATGTATCAAAACACATTATGGTCAGAAATATGTACAATTATGTGTCAATAAAATTTTTTAAATTATGGAATAAAAAATAGAGAGGGTCTGTTTATCAAACTTGAGAGAAGTGCTACATACCTTAAATTAGAAAAGGAATGTCTATGGATAGGGATGGGTGGATAATACAGGCATGTTTTTGTTCAATTAGTCCCAAGAGAAAGTTGCATTTAATTCCCTAACTTCATGGAGGAATATCCAATGAATATCACTGGGGATGACTAAGGCACCCACTTTAGGAGAGTCCTTTTTTCTTCATTACATCTTTTTTCCTGTCCAGCCCTCAGTCTTATCCCTTATGATAGAGTAACAGCTACAAATTAGATTTGTGTTACTTGACTTGGAGGCACCTTCCTGTTGTTGTGATCTGTGGTCCACAGTGACAGACATGACTATTCTGAGGGCTGTTCATTTTCCAGGTAGCTGGAGGAGGACCAGCTTAGAAGGGTAGAAGGATGATAGAAAATCTAGAAAAACCAGTACTTCACCTAAACTCGTGCGGGTGGCTGGGGTTCTGTTCACATTAGTTGGTTATTATTTAAACGTGCCCAGAGGCAATGCTAGGGGTGCATTTTGAAATGAATAGTAAAATCAAAATATAGTGAACCATTACAGAACTAATAGTTCAGGACAGTAGGTACTTCTTAACTGTTCTTATAAACACTGCTATGGGAAAAGTAGACTCATTTTGTCTGTTCATTTAGTAAAACCAAATATACTTTTTCTCAGCTTCTTATTTCTCCTTATTTCCCATGGAGACCTTATTGCCACTTAAAACACACATACACACACAGAGAGCAGTATTTTAAATGTTCAAATTGACATCTGTGGCCAGGCGCGGTGGCTCATGACTTGTAATCCCAGCATTTTGGGAGGCTAAGATGGGCGGATCACCTGAGGTCAGGAGTTTGAGACCAGCCTGGTCAACATGGTGAAACCCCGTCTCTACTAAAAACACACAAAAAATGAGCCATGTGTGGTGGCGCTTGCCTGTAATCCCAGCTATTTGGGAGGCTGAGTTAGGAGAATTGCTACAACCCGCAAGGCGGAGGATGCAGTGAGCCAAGATCATGCCACTGCACTCCAGCCTGGGCAACAGGGCAAGACTCTGTCTCAATAAATAAATAAATTAATTAACATATTTATTTATAATAACATGGTTATTATATTTCTTTATTTTTATTTTTTGAGACAGAGTCTCACTGTCTTGCCCAGGCTAGAGTATAGTGGCGAGATCTCAGCTTACTGCAACCTCTAGCTCCCAGATTCAAGCGATTCTTTTGCCTCAGCCTCCCAAGTAGTGGGACTACAGGCATTCACCACCACGCCTAGCTAATTTTTGTATTCTTAGTAGAGACGGGTTTCACCATGTTGGCCAGGCTGGTCTCGAACTCCTGATCTCAGGTGATCTGCCCACCTCAGTCTACCAAAGTGCTGAGATTACAGGCGTAAGCCACCATTATATTTCTTTTGTCACTTTAGGAGTGTCACTACATGAGTGAAATGACAGTGCAAACTTAATTCCAATGCCAAATATTGATATTTTATGTATTTTAATTATAATTTCTAGAAAAGACAGAAGAAGATTGGTTGAAAAATGAAAATTCCTTGAACTGTAAGTACGACTTATTCTAGAGACCTCTGTATGATCATAAAGAAGTGAATGTTGACATTATTTGGTTGTAATAGCTCAAATGTATTATACCACAACTGAAGAGTAAAATATAAAAAATGAAGTTTGTTACCATAGCAACCTTGTGTGCTGTTGTACATGTGGTGTTTTTATTTCCTTTAAGTGTAGATCTTTTTGTGAAATACAACAAACCTTAGATTGTTGCTCCCAAATTTATTTTCCTACTTTGTTGGTTAGAACATATTTTACAGCATTCTGTCTACACACAATTTATGAGACATTTTCCCCCTTGGGTTGGTACGTGATGAGGGCTGGGAATTAGGGGTGTAGGTTCTATTTAAATATTAGATTCTCTAGGAAAAGAGGTAAAACATACAGACAAACTCATGTTATATTTTAAACTTATCAAGCTAACATTAAAATAAACACATTGCACTTTTTTAAAAATGCCAAAATTATGAAATAAACACAGCAGCTATGATTTCAGTGCATATATGTCTACATTTGATAAGAATTGAATGCACTGTGCATTTACCATATGTTTTTTCATTTTACCTTATTTCTAAGAGCATTCTGGTTTCCATTTCTCAACTAGAAATACATGCATACCCTGTAAAAGTATTTTTTGTTTGTTTTCATCCTGCTTCCCCTGAAAGAAGAGGAAGAACAGAAGATTTGGGGGAAGAGTTTGGAGATTTGTGGGGCCCTTAGAAAAATGTGGGATAAATATGGTACAGGAGGAGATAAAAGCCTATGAGGAACTCCAGAGGAAGGAAGTGAAGACATTCATTCAATTATTCAGCAAATGTGGCCAGATATGGTGGCTCATGCCTGTAATCCCAGCACTTTGGGAGGCCGAGGCAGGAGGATCACCTGAGGTCAGGAGTTCGAGACCAGCCTGGCCAACATGGTGAAACCCCATCTCAACTGAAAATACAAAACTTAGCTGGATGTGGTGGCAGGTGCCTGTAATCCTATCTACTTGGGAGGCTGAGGCAAGAGAATCGCTTGAACCCGCGAGGCAGAGGTTGTGATGAGCCGAGATCACCCCACTGCACTCCAGCCTGGATGACAGAGTGAGACTTGGTCTCAAAAAAAATTATTCAGCAAATGTTTATTGAGTTACCTCATGTTAGACACTGATGATATAGCAGTAAAAACACCCCTCCCCTCATGGAATTTATGTTGTAGGGATTGGAGTTAATGCCATAGCATGTTGGGCAAGGACTTGGCTGAATGAGCTTCTAGCCTACCCCCGACTGAAGTTATATTATAGTGTGTGAGGTTCCCCTAGATAGCCCCAACGTGAGGAGACACCAGTACAAGCAGCATGCAACAAGCATGGATATATTTTGCTGTGGCCAATTTCGGGAGTCTTTTTCTGTCTGCTACAATTGGTAGCTTTGTGTCAAGGACACTTTTGGGACCATAACTTTGATTTTCATGTTGATCTCCCACATATATCCTAAACTGTCTAGTCTTCTCCTCACAGAGCATTCTGCCCTTAATTATGATTTTTTTCTTTTTAGGGAATTTTATGAGTGCTGCAGCAATGTGCAGATTTTATTTTTTTTCTTACAATTTTATTGAGAAAGGGCATCCTGTTTTGTGTTTGGCATTAAAGTACTGACCAGTCTGTTTCAAGGGGTAAACAGAAATTTAGAAGGAATGAAATAGCAGGAGAATCTGGGTGGCTCTGGGAGCCACAAGCTTAGTGCCCATTTAAAAATATTCTCCCTGCTGGTTGCCAGGTGTTTGATATTGTGGCACTCCTGTATGGTGGTGGGGTGGGGTGCTAGGAAGAGGATGGGTCCCCATCCTAAAGCTCCCCCTGATATATGAGTACCATATTTATCCCACATTTTTCTAATGGCCCCTCTGTGTGATCCTAAACAGAGGACCCTTCTCAGAGTCTCAGTTTCTTCATTTGTAAAAGACAGATTTATCTTTTAAATGAGAATTACACGAAGTAACTTTGCAAAGTTATTAAATGAAAAAAACTGTGCAAAGTATGGAGCCTAGTGCCTGAAAAATTAAAATAGACTCTTAATAAGAGTTAATTACCTTCCCCTGAATACTGCCTTGGGTTAAAGCATTGCCTTTTTTTTTTTTTTTTGAGACAGAGTCTTGCTCTTGTTGCCCAGGCTGGAGTGCAGTGGTGTGATCCTGGCTCACTGCAACCTCTGCCTTCCCAGATTCAAGCGATTCTTCTGCCTCAGCCTCCCAAGTAGCTGGGATTACAGGCGTCTGCCACCATGGTCGCTTAATTTTTTTTTGTATTTTTAGTAGAGACGGGGTTTCACCATGTTGGCCAGGCTTGCCTCAAACTCCTGACCTCATGATCCGCCTGCCTTGGCTTCCCAAAGTGCTGGGATTACAGGTGTGAGCCACCACACCCAGCCTTTTTTTTTTTTTTTTTAGATCAAATCTCAGTCTGTTGCCCAGGCTGCAGTGCAGTAGCTCACTGCAACCTCCCCCTCCTGGGTTCAAGCAATTCTCCTACCTCAGCCTCTTGAGTAGCTGGGATTATAGGCACCCACCACTACACCCGGCTAATTTTTATATTTTTAGTATTTTAGAGAAGGGGTTTTGCCCCGTTGGCCAGGCTGGTCTTGAACTCCTGACCTCAGGTGATTCGCCTGCCTCGGCCTCCCAAAGTGCTGGGATTACAGGCATGAGCCACCATGCCCAGCCAAAGCATTGCCTTTAGAATGCTCCCTGGCAGAATAGAAATTGTGTTCTTTAGAAGAGGAGCGTATTGGCCCAGTAAACATGTTAACACATTTGCATGAATTAGTGCATTTGTTTTTAATTTTTTGTAATGTACACAGCTGGATCCTCAGGGAATGGAATCTAGAACAAGTTTCAGCTGAAAGACAGGGAGTTGGGAAATATCACGGGACAGGTTCTTGAATGAGGCAGGACTAAGCAGTGTGGACTGCGGGGACGTTTGAAAAGTCTTGGATGCCAGGGGAGTTGCATAGCTTAGGAAGTAAAGGCTGGGAACCTGAAAACAAATTCTGTTCTTGTCACATGTTTTCTGGTCTTGTCTGGGCTTGTGTTTGTTTGTAGTTGAGTTCTGCCATCTTCGTGGTGCTGCTGAAGATCCTGATCACGGAGAAAAGTCAGAGTGCTCAGTGACAACCCAAGAAATTCTTTCTAGAGACATACCCATTGGATACCAAAATCAGTTTGGATAATCTGTCCAACCATTCTTGATAAGTTATCTGAATAATAAAAAAACTCAACAGAGGAGGTAACAGTTTGAACATTTTATTGTCTAATTTGAAGATGTTTGCCTATTTGTTTGATAGAAGAAAATGAGGCGCAGAAAAACTTGAGTACCTTATTTTTAAAATCGCATTAGGATTAAAAGGTTAGCCCATATATCCAAGTATTGGTCTGTGATCCCATTTCTAGAACTCAAATCCAAAAAGCTCAGAAAACCAAAAGTTATTTTTCCAAATGTTTTCACTGTGGTAAAATACACAAATATAAAATTTACCATCTTACCCACTTTTAAGTGTGTTATAAATACATTCATGCTGCCATCACTAGCATCCATCTCCAGAACTATTTGCATCTTGCAAAACTGCAATTCTATACCCATTAAACAACGACCCATTCCCCCTTCTCCTCAGCCTCTGGCAACCACTGTTTTTTTTTTTTTTTTTTTTTTTTAAGTAAGTTTGACATTGAAACTAAGTTGGGAGCCAAACCTGACCCAAATATGAGCTGGGCATGGTGGCTCACGCCTGTAATCCCAGCACTTTGGGAGGCTGAGGCAGGAGGATCACTGGAGCCCAGGAGTTCGAGATTAGCCTGGGCAACATGGTGAAACCCCATCTCTACAAAATGTACAAAAATTAGCCAGATGTGGTGGCACACACCTGTAGTCCCAGCTTCTTGGGAGGCTGAGGTTGGGAGGATCGCTTGAGCACAGGAGGCAGAGATTGCAGTGAGCCAAGAAAAAAAACAAAACCTGACCCAAAAAGGTAGGCAATTAATTTTACTCCCTATTTATCCCACTTGGAATGTATAAAGCATATCCATATATTTCACTGCAGACATATTAATGTATTTAATTACTGAGGGCTGTGCCACATCCCATTGGGAATACAGGATAATGGATAGTACTATTACCTTTAACCAACAAACACTTTCTGAATTCTGAAATATATGACCTCTAGAATTTTGGTTAGGGATTGTGAGGCTTGTCCTATACTAGAAGTTACTATTATTATTTTTTATTCTGTTTCAGTTTAGTTATACTTAATAAACTTAAAATATGAAAATTCATATTTACAAAATATAAATTAAGGAGTGACTATCTACTCACTATTCAACATGTAGACATTAACTTAGTCCCCATTTGCAGAAAGGGAGCCCTGGTTCTCATCTTACCCTACTTCTGCCAGATCTTCTGTCTAATCTTCTCAAAGGAGCGAACCTCCAGGCCTGGGGAGGGGCAGGCAGCTGCTTGGGTATGGACATTTGTTTGTTAAACAGACTTTCAACTGCTCTTCTGGTGAAGAGCCCCACCTTCAAACCTTCCAGTTTGAGATTTAGAGTTTATGCTGGGTAATTTGTTTCTTGGCTGTCTATAAATCAGAGGAATTTTTTTTCCCGAATCAATTAATACTTGGCCTTTTGCTTTCCAGTTTCCAAAATTTTGTTGTTGCTGTGATCTTCTCTCTCTTTTCTTTATGCTTAAAACAAAAATAGTAACAAAACAACCACTCCTGCTAAAAAAATAAATAAACCAAACCAATCCCCTTTACATTCTAGTAGGGTTTCAAAGAGGAAGTAGAAATTGAATACTTGTGTGTGATCTGTCATCTTTATTGGGAATTTAGTGCTGTATTTAAGATAGCTCAGTGTTTTCCTCATGTTCATTTTGCACAGCTTTCTGTTTATCTTTCTCCACTAGACTGTGATCTCTTCCAGACAGACACAATGGTCTTCAGTGTTTGTTGAGCTCTGCAGTCTCCTAGAGGCTTTATCAAATTAGACTTGCCTCTGCCCAGATGGGAGGGTTTCAGGGTAGATCTGACTAGTTTAGGGTTTGAAGCACAGACAGCTGGGGAAGACCTTGGCATCTGGCAAATTCTTACTTTCTTAGGGCCCTTCCACAGCAAAGCTTTTGTGGCTTTCTAGTGAATATAATAGAATCCGCACCATCATGGTGATACCCAAGAGTAATATTCAAAACATTTGACAATGCGTGGTGTGGGCAGGACCGGTTCTGGAGCACTTTTATGCTGTACTGATGCATGCCACCTGAACAGCCACCCAGGCTTCTACTTGTGTTCCAGAAAGCCCCCAGCTCTCTCCAGCCCCTGCCCTCATGACTTTGCCCTAATTTCCAGAATGGAGCAGTAGAGAAATGGGTTTGGGCTCCTCTCCGTCCTCCCAGATTCCCTTCCTGAAGCTCATACTGAGTGTCCCTGTGCACAGTGGCAAATATTAGGTACTGTGGAAGTAGGATACCCAGTCCTCCCCTTGGGGGAGGAGTCTGACACCAAAAAGAGGGATGGAACCCAGAAAGCAGTGGGGGGGCAGGGTGACCAAAGTCAGCTTCATCCAGGGAATATTTCTGTGTTGGAAATATCCAGACTTATCCAGAGCCACCAGAGCCCTGGACATTTTCCCCTACCAATTTGGCTAAGCCGACATCTTTCCCATTGCTTTTCTTCCCTTGTCTACCTTCCCCAGCCTCTTTCTGCTTCCCAAAGCCTCTATCAGGCTTCAAGGGGAAGGATGAGGGAAGAGCCAGGAAGGAGGTAGTGTTAGGGGAGGGGGAGACAAAGTCCTCCTTTGACTGGCTGGATCCTGCACTTCCATCGGAATCTGGCAGAAGGTCTTAAACAGATCAGAAGCCCATCATAGAAATGGCTAAGCAGGCAAAGATAGATTTCTTTCCTGTCCTCTCAATTCACATATCGCTTATATATATGTAACAAGATGAATAAGTATGTATATAAAACTCATTTACATTTTGAGTATATTTTTAAAAATCAGAAAAAAGTTTTTCTGGACATAGGACTAGAGAGACTTGGGAAAGCTCCTACTATAGAACTCCTATCATGGTTCTATTATGTTCAAAGGTCTTTGGTTATACTGTGTTGGAAGCTTCATCTTGGTTTCAGACTTTCTGCTATTTTGGCATCCTTGGGCAGGAGAACCTGGAGCTGATAGATTTTTTTTTTTTTTTTTTTTAACTATACAAAGTCTTGCTCTGTTGCCCAGGCTGGAGTGCAGTGGTGCAATCATAACTCACTGCCGCCTGGAACTCCTGAGCTCAAGTGATCCTCCCATCTCAGCGTCGCCAGTCTGGGATCACAGGTGTGTGCCACAATGCTTGACTAATTTTTAACTTTTTAAAATAGAGATGGGGTTGTGATGGTTAATATTGAGTGTTAACTTGATTAGATTGAAGGATGCAAAGAATTGATCCTGAGTGTATCTGTGAGGGTGATACCAAAGGATATTAACATTTGAGTCAGTGGGCTGGGAAAGGCAGACCTATCCTTAATCTGGGGGGGAGGGGCACCATCTAATCAAGCTACCAACATGGCCAGTATATAAAGCAGGCAGAAAAATGTGGAGAGGCTAGACTGGCTCAGCCTCCCAGCCTACATCTTTTTCCTGCGCTGGATGCTTCCTGCCCTCGAACATCGGACTCCAAGTTCTTCAGGTTTGGGACTCAGACTGGCTCTCCTTGCTCCTCAGCTTGCAGCTGGCCTATTGTGGGACCTTGTGATCATGTGAGTTAATACTACCTAATAAACTCCCCTTTATATATATATCTTCTATTAGTTCTGTCCCTCTAGAGAATCTTAATATAGGAGTCTTGCTGTACTGCCCAGGCTGGTCGCAAACTCCTGGCCTCATGTGATCCTCCTGCCACAGCCTCACAAGGTTCTGGGATTACAGACCTGAACCACCATCCCGGCCACTGATTGATTGATTGCTAAGCATTCCAAGTCCAGGGTTATTTGGAGCTCTAGGTTTGTGGGTTACATTCCCAGTTTCCATTAGCTCTTCCTTCACACCTTCTTACTTCTCCACATCTTGTTAAACAGTGATAGTTACAGGAACATTTGAATGTTTCTTCATTTGCCAAAAATGGTGTGTATAAGATTATTTTATGTCCATCATGGTAGTGGTTTCTAGTGTAGCAAAATGAGGTCATGCTGGCTCTATGTTACTCCTTTACATTATCACTATCATTCAGCCTTAATTTTTAGTAAATCCCAAACTCAAGGTCATCTTCTAAGAAAATAGTTTAGGTTCAAACACAATTATCAAGCACCTTGTGAAGGTCAGGCATTGTGTTAGATCCTGGGCTGACAAGGATAAATAAGACACTATCCCTGCCCCCTCACTGCCTCTAGTGAGAGGAAACCGATACCCAAACAGTTTACTTTAAACCGTGATTTTGAGGAATACATTGGGGAAAACAGAGCTTGCTGACCAGTTAAATGTCAACTAAAGAAAAGTGAAAGGAAAGTGTCTGGGACCGTTTCCAGGTACTGCTGACCACGTTCTCCTCCTCCCTGGGCTTCCCTACACCTCTTTCAGTGTTCTGTTTACTTGTCGGTCATTCAGCTGTTCTCTCCTTTGCTAGATGCACTTGAGGGCGCAGTGCTTAAATGCTGGCGTCCTCAGGACCCCTCCCTCAGCTGTCTGCTCTCTTTTCTATGTCCTCGTAGGGGCAAGGATTTCCAAAGCTCTGAGCTCAGCCCTCTCTCCTAAGGAGCACACTCATGTTTCCTGGCATCTGTTAGATAGCTCTACTTGCCACAAGCCCTGCGCCAAACCCCCTACCCACAAAGCTGCATGTCTGCGGCTGCTGCCTGGGACCTCTTAACAGAGGAAAATGGAAGTGGATGGATGCTTATGCAGCCCAGTCTGGTAGGAATATAATGCCACCCACGTATGTAACTTTAACTCTCTAGAAGCCACAATAAAAGATAAAAATAAATTAATTCTAATAACACATTAACCCAGTATACCCAGCATATCATTTCAATATAGAACCAATGTAAAAAATTTTTAATGAAATATTTTTTTCATATTGAATCTTCAAAATTCAATGTGTATTTTTAAAATTTACTTTATGTTTTTTAGGAGACAGGGTCTTGCTCTGTTGCTCACGCTCAAGTACAGTGGTGCCACCATAGCTCCCTGCAGCCTCGAACTCCCTGGCTCAGGTGATCCTCCCACTTCAGCCCCCTGAGGAGCTAGGACTACAGGCACACACCACCATACTTGGCTAATTTTTGAATATTTGGTAGAGACAGGGTCTCACTATGTTGCTCAGGCTGGTCTCAAACTTCTGGCCTCAAGTGGTCCTCCTGCGTTGGCCTCCCAATGTGCTGGGATTACAGATGTGAGCACTGCACAGGACGCAGCATGTTTGCAGTAGCCACATTTCCAGTGCTCACTAGCCACGTGTGACCAGTGGCCCCCAGATTAGCCAGTGCAGTTTAAAATGAAAAAGGTAGCCTGTGAGGCTGGGCAAAGCACTCCTGTGAGTATGATATGATACAGAGATTGTGGCACTATTTTTATGATTCATGTGTATTTTCTGTTCCTTATGGATTCTCTCCTAATATTTAGAGGTCTTTGAAATTCCATTCTTTCTTAGCAGTGCTGAGAAGAATGAAGCAAGTATTCTTCCTCCATGCTGGGAAGGGATTTTCAAGGGAGAGCAGCTCATCTCCCACTCCGTCCTACCCCACCCTTAGAGGGAAATCCCAAGGGGAAGGGGAAGTTCTCAGCACAGAGCCCCTCCCTACTTGGATAGTCCCTTCCTAAAAGCTAACCGAAATCTCTAGATTTTGCTTTAGAAGGAAATCACACTTTTTTCATAGTTTCTTTTCACAATTTTAGTATCTTAGCTGCCAGAAATAGAATTTATTACTTTACAATAATTATTACAGCCAAAGCCACCCTGTATTCTGGATTTCCCAGGTTGGTGTCAATTTTGAATACTGTTTGTTGTTTCTTTCAGGCAGGCATGGTGAATTTTGGTTCAGAAAATAGGATCACTCTATCACGCTCTTGAGGGTGAACTATTGGAGAGTCACTATGGTGATCAACCAATGGGTGCTCCCTAGTTCCCGGAACTGAGAACTTCAGTCTGGATACTTCTCTATAAATGGCTTCAGTAGTCTCTGCCGATTTTCCCGGGGATCTGAAAGAGTTCTCCAAGAAGACCCCACTTCTCAGGCGGCAAGAGGGCAGATGCCTGGGCGGTAGTCCTTATGCTACTGTTCATAAATCAGTCTGAGTTTTATGGGTGCTTTTTCTGAGGAGGAAGAGATTTAAAGAAGTTATGTAGAGGCAACAAAGCTTTCTAATAATATTTTTGGCAGGGTACTAAAGGAAGATGAAATACGAAAAGATAGATACAGGCCCTGGGAGAGTGGTGGTAGCCCTTGGGACGCCTGCCAGATGTTGGTGCTCACAAATCGGGGGAGACAATGGCCTTTACTGTTACCATTTACAACCCCAGGCATGCTCATTAATCATCAACTAAAATGATTTCACTTTCAGGGTCTAGGCAGGTCGGGGCTGGGGTTGGGGAGGGCTGTGGCAGGAGGCCAGGCTTCCAGGCCGGAAAAGTGTCCCAGAGGCCCACTAGACGGGGCCCCCTCCCCTCCCCTCTATCAAGGCGAAGGGCACCAGGAGGCACCAGGAGGCACCAGGAGGCGGAGCGGGGGTCGAGGTGGGGGTGGGTGCGTCACCCTTGTTTTCCAGGCTGTCAGTCTCCCAGCGTCCCTGGCTTTCCAGGTAGGGACGCCCCCTCCCACGCAGCGCGGTTCCGGCGGGTGGGAAGGAGGGGCTGGGCTCCCAGCGCCCGCCCCTCTATCCATCACATGGCCGGAGAGTCACAAAAACAACAGCTTTGGCCAAGACCGTGACTTCAGGAAAGGGAACCCGCGGTTCTCGCAGCCAGCCCTCCTGCCCATGGAGGACAGTTTCCTTGAATCTTTTGGGAGGCTGAGCCTCCAGCAGCAGCAGCAGCGGCAGCGGCAGCCGCCGCCCCGGCCGCCCCCGCGGGGGACACCTCCGCGCCGCCACAGCTTTAGGAAACACCTCTACCTCCTGCGAGGCCTCCCGGGCTCCGGGAAAACCACACTGGCCAGGTAATAACAGCGGCCTGGGAGCCGGCGCGCGGGCCCGGGGCCACCAAGCGCCCCGGCCGAGCGCACCCCTGCCCCAAGCCGCTCCCGGGCGCCGCTTGCACCCTCGCCCCGGGCGCCTGCCCCAGCCCCGGCCTGAGCCTGGCAGCGCGGGAGCCCGACCTGCCTCCCTCGCCCCCTGGGGCCGCTGCCACCCCTGGGGGCGCGGGCGCGGAGAGGAGGGCGCTCGTCCTGTTTCCCGCCGCGCTGTCCTGGGAGGACGGATTCCGGCACTGCGCCTCGCGCAAGCCCTGGCTGCCCCGGCCCCTTCCCCGCCGCCGTGCCCTGCCTGGGCCGAGGCAGCCTTTGTCGCCCCCAGCCTCCCCAGCCCCGGGTCGGGGAGGCCCGCAGGGACTCTTCTTCGGGAAAACCCCGTGGCTACTGCCGGGAAAACCGCTGGGCCCCTCTGGCGCGCAGGCGGCCGCCCCAGTGCGTCAACAGGCGCTGTAACCAGAGTGGATAAACGAGGGGTCCGGGGTCGGGGGCCCAGGGCAGCCATGGCTGTGGCTGTGGCCGTGGCCTGGGGCTGGTGGCCCGCTTTGAAAATCTGGCGGAGTCGGGCAGCCTGCGTTTGCTTTGGCAGCTGCGAAGGCGCACAGGTGCACGGGGGAGGGGGGGCTGGCGGCGCCACCACCGACCGTCATTGATGATAGAGCCTCGCCATGGGCGCCCAAATTCGTTCACTTGCGAATTGCGTAAGCGGCCCTCCCTGTACCCAGCCGCCGGGAATTACGCGGGCTCGTGCCTGCGGCCACCTTGCTAGGCCCCACCGCTCCAGCCTGAACTCCCACCGCTCCCTGCCTTGCGCTTGATGTTCCAGCGACGTCGAACTGTTTATCTCCTGTAAACCAAGCTGCTTCTCTCCTTGACGCTGGCCTTCCTGCCTAGCTTGCCCTCCCGCCTTCTTTTGCCTTTTAAGACTGGGCAGCTACCCCACCCCACCAGTAGATGCGCCTCTTCTGGGCTCCTTGGCTTCCTGTTTACACCTCCGTGACTGCGCTTGGTTTTGCACATGGTTTTGCTTATCCTTCTGTAAGTTTTTTGAAGGTAGGGGCCATGTCTTACCCTGCCAAGCACATTGTCTGGCACGTAGTAGCTGTTCGATAGAGGAAGTGGTCCCTTTCCCTCAAAGAGCTTCCCGTCTCACTGAAGAGATGAGGCTAGCCATGGGACCAAGAAACTGCCGAAGAATCAAGGTGATGGATGAACAGTACCGTGCGGATTTCGATGGTACCGAGGTAGTGACCTTAGGAGGTGGGACAGCCTGGGGAGTTGCTCCTGGTTGATTTGTGGAGTAGAAGCCTTTGGCCAGAGTATTGCTACATTTTCACAGACTGTAGGGCCGTGTGACTTCTGGAGGACCCTAGGCGCCCTTTCCTAAACCAGGGACACAGTTCAATAGACTCTCTGGCTCACTGGGGAGGGGAGGTGGAGGGCAGAGGCAGAGTCGGGGAGCCTCCTTGGAACCCAGCAGAAGTTGGTTATTTTGTGGTACTGTCATGGTGGGCAAATCTGTTACCAACCAAGTATCTTCTGAATGCCAAATCCTGTTTAATTTCACTTTCGCTTTGCTGATCTGTGGCCTGTCTCACACCGAGTGTCAAAGAGACTGAGTGTCAAAGAAGGAAGTAAACATCTTTGGCCGGATTTATGGCTGTGTTGGGAAGCGAAGTAACGTGATGGGTGCAATATACACAGAATGGAACATGAGGGGCTTGGACTCACAGCCCTCATCTGTGAAGCCAGGGCATTGCCTGAGTGGTCCTTAGGGTCCTTTCTGGCTCTAACATTCTACGCTTTTAGGATTTTAATTCCTGATTGGCGTTGTCTAAGCAGAAGACACCGGATGAGAGACCAGCTATTACAGATCATCTCTGTCTCTCTAGGGACGACGGGAGTGAGCACTGGCCTGGGAGTCTGAAGATTGTGCCTTCAGACCTACTTTGTCACTTACTAGCTGGCGACTTTGGGCAATCATGTAGTTTTTCTGGGCCTTCTGTGTTTTATATGTGAGTACTAAGAGGTTAGTGGATTAGAGGATATATTAAAGATCCTTCTGACTCTTAATTTCCAGTTGTCAGATTAAAAACAGTTTGCGAATAATGGGTATGTTAAAGAGCTCCGACCTTGGAGTCAATTTATGGCTTCAAAGCTCTGCCACTCACTAGCTTTGCTTTTCACTCAATCCTTCTGTGCCTTGGTTTCCTTTTCTGTTAAATGGGGATATCTGCTCTGTTTGCCTCCGAGGGTTTTGTGAAGATTAAATGTGTGTGGGAGGACTTCTTTTTAAACTTCACAGTGCTATATACATTTTAAGGGGTATTAGTTACTGTTTCTATTGTTGTTGGTCAGCTGAGATAAATCTTCAGCGTTCCCTGGAGCCTGGCTCCGGAGTGAAGAAGGCAGCTTGGCAGTTGACTTTGAGACCTCCTGTTTCGCTGGGCATTGGCAGTTCTGGAAGCAGAGCAGCCTCGGCATGCCATAGGGTGGATTGTGTGTTTGTAGAAAAGTCTGGGAAGTAAGCAAGGAAACAGGCCATAGCTTCAGCAAAAGGGAGGCCTGAGGTGAGGATGGAATGGTGGAGAGGCAGACTCAGGTGTGGCCCACCAGGACCTGCCTTCCCCACTTTTTTGTGAGGTGGGGTGGGGAAGAGGAAAAGGGCATATTGTTTAAAAGCACACATGTATAGAAAATAGTACAAACTTTAAGGTTATCTATGTATTGTTGGATTCCGGGAAATTCACATTTTCTCTATGTATCTTCCAAATTTTCTATAATGAATATGTATTTCTTAAATCAGAATAATAAAATTTTTTCTTTAAAATTTGGAGGAAATTGCTTTTTGCAAATGTGGGTTCATCTTTTTCTGCTTAACCTTTTTTCTCATTTGATTAAAGAACTAATAAAAATTTTTTTGAAATTAGGGTATGTTTTGTCTCCCAAATCAATGTTAGATTTCTGTGATTTTTACTTATATGTTTTCATAGTTTGAAGTGGCTGAAATGTGGAAAAACATCTATTTAAATTATTTGAATTTATTTTTAAAATGTTGGCGTTTTAACTGGTGAAAAATTTTTTCAGCACATCAAAGTACTAAAAAATTAGGATGTACCCTAAATCTGTTTTATCACCCGTATTTCATTTAAAAAGCATCTTAAAAATAGGTTCTTATCATTGACCTATAAGCTCTACTTCCAGGAATTCATCCTAAGAAATAATTGGAGGCCAGGAGCGGTGGCTCACACCTATAAGCCCACCTTTGGGAGGGTGAGGTGGGCGGATCACTTGAGGTCAGGAGTTCAAGACCAGCTTGGCCAACATGGCGAAACTCTGTCTCTACTAAAAATACAAAAATCAGCTGGGCATGGTGGCACATACCTGTAATCCCAGCTACTCGGGAGGCTGAGGCAGGAGTATGGCTTGAGCCTGGGAGGCGGAGGCTGCAGTGAACTGAGATTGCACCACTGCATTCCAACCTGGGTGACAGATCGTGTCTCAAAAATAAAGAAAAAAGAGAAATGTGAGCCAGCTTATAGCTACAAAAACAGAGGAATAGCTTATAAGTCATGCAGTCATTAATAGGAACATAGATGTATATTTGACATGCAAATATATTCACACTGCTCCTATTAAATTAAAAAAAGATACACACATGTACACATTTCATTTTCTGTTCAAAGAAGGGGATCTACATATGTTTGAAGAAAAATGTGAAAAGATAGCTATCTATCTATCTATTGATAGTTGTTGACTTTAGATAGTGGGATTATGAACTTTCCCCTTATTTTCTAGTTTTTCTAGAACAAATATATATTACTTAGTTAAGTTTTTAAAGATGAAAATAAAGGCACTATTAAGTAAAAAGTTTTGTTAAATGACTTGGCTAGCAAGACACAGTTTATGTGAAAAGCTTTTATTACTTCACTAAATAAATACGTCATTTTCTAGATAAAAGGCTTTCCTAGGTTACTTCTCAGGTGGGCATATACTATGAAATGCTTATCTATGAGGAGGTGGATTTGAATAGCATTAAATTTTATTAATTTTGATTAATTTGTTAACCAGCATATGAATCAGCATAAATCCCTTGATTCTTCAACACTTCAGGTTTTTTATTTAAATGAAGCTAATATTGCATGAATAAGTTTGTGAGGATTTCAGATACTGTAGTAAACAGTGACCCTATGATCATGTATGTGAAGCACTGTGGAATGCACATGCTCCATAGATACCAGCTATTGTTAATTATTAGTCACTAACCAACAGTACCAGTGTCCACTGTGCACTTACAATACCTTTAGCACTTGCTTAGGGAGGCATACACCAAATAAGCTTATGAGAAGGCACCTGCCAGGGATTAACCAATGGAAAGCGGTAATCAATCAGCCCACTGTGGGTAAGGGCCAGTGGGAGTGGCACCTCAAATGCAGTTGGTGGTCAAGGCTAGGGAGGCAGTGAGGAGGATGAAGGCTATCTAGGGAGAAAGGATCTTCTCCTTGTGGAGACAGTTCTTGAGCTGGCCTTGAAGATGGGGAGGAGGCAGCTGAACCAAGGAAAAGGAACGACAGCACAAGGAAGGAGATGGAGGTGGCAGAGAGCTGGGTGTGCTCCTGAGCTTGACTGAAGTGAAGCCTTCATCATCGTGAATGTATTGGTGAGGTAAACCCAGGACCAGATCATGGAGAACATTAAAGGCTGAACAAAGGAGTAGAGAGCTGTTGTTAGAAGAAATAAGATTCTAATGCCAAGACCCTTTCATTCTCAGCAGATGAGCCAGAACTCTCTTTCACAGCTCAGTTGACAAACTCATCTGGAACTGCACCTGTCCTTTCCACTACCTCAATGACAGCATCTGTGGGTGAACCTCTGTGCTTTCCACTGTGTGTTAAAATGCCTCCTGGTTTTGACCATTTAAACCATCTGTAGTATACAATCCACTGGGATTGTGTTATGTGGAACTACATTCACAATGTTGTACAACCATCGCCACTATCTATTTCAAAAATTTCTTATCACTCCAAACACACTCTGTGCCCATTAAGCAATAACTCCCTGTCCCCAGTCCCTGACCCCAGGTAACCTCTCAGCTACTTTCTGTCTTTTACATGCCTCATGTAAGTGGATCATATGATATGTGTCCTTTTGTGTCTGGCTAATTTCACATAGCTTAATGTTTTCAAAGTTCATCCATGTTGTAGCGTGCGTCAGAACTTCACTATTTTTATATCTCAATAAAATATTACATTGTATGGGCACACCACTAAAACATCCTTTTTAAATGAACTGGCCATAATAGAGGGTAGCCTTTCTTTGTAATGGTCTTATTTGAAAAATTAAAAGTTGTCAACCTTATTTCAGTTCCCCAGAATTTTTTTGAATCTTTACATTTCAATCAAAGCAAAGTCGGGGGGACCACGCTCCAGTATATGTTGCATCTTTTGGAAAGTTCTGGTTCCTTTTGGCACCATCACAAATGGTTTGTACCATGGATTCAGTTAGGCTCAAAGGATGCTTGCTGATGGCTGTCTTTTCTCCTTATTCATATCTCTGGATAACATGGAATTTTCCATCATGAGAAGTACTGTTTCATTATAGAGCCTTGTATGGAAGTGAAAGGATGCTTTTCTAATGTGATGCAATGGTAAGGCAGAGATGGGGAGAAAAGTGCTTTACAACCAAATAAGCAGTGGAATGTGAGAAACAGAACAGGAGGCGATGTAGGTTGGCTAAGTAGTGAGTAGTTGGACCCCAAAGAATACTCTGCTCCACAGTGCTCCTAGCCAGCAGGCCTGGACTGTGGTGGGTTTCTTTATGAGGCCAGGGCTTTCGTTAATAAAAGCAAGATCAAGATAGAAAGTCTGCAGTATTCCAACTCTGTGAATATGAAAATGGAGGGTCAGGCAGGTGATATATCAAATCTTTAGTCATCTAGGTCTCTTTGGAAAATGACTACTAGCTTTTTGTATTTTTCACAATTTTTCTAAGGTGGGTCCTAAATCTCTCCTTATTACGAAGAGTCCTTGTCCTTACCCTCTCTCTGGAGCCTGGGATGAATGAAGACTTAAAAGCTGTATCTATTTAACAAAGAATGCAAATGTACAGTGTGGTATGTGCTTGTCCTTGCTCATTGGAGAGGCTGTCTGAGGAAAGGTGGTAACTATACAGGAGATTCACCACAACCACATTCTTGGAACGGTTGGAAAAATGGAGGAAGACCCTGCTGAACTGGGGCAATCCAATTATTGCAGGTGTGGATTATGACCTGAGAGGAAGTAGAAATGGATGAAGGAAGGAAGACTAGGGGAAGAATACTTTCATAGGAAAAGCTCAGGAGATGTATAGGAACTCCCTCGGAGTTTATCTAGACTGAGCCCAAGACACTGAGAAGCTAAACATCTTGATCAGGGTCAAAGGTTATGTTTTCCTATTTCTAACACAGAGCTTTTTCTTCTACACCAAAGGAAGAGGCTGGAGGTGGAGGTGATCTGGTGAAAGGGTAAAGAGTTTGGTTTTGATTTGTCTTATAATGAAAAAACAATTAAGGGCCTTATAAGGGGGCTAAGTTAACCTGGATTTCAACTGTCAGGGTAAGGAAGCTACATTTTTTGTTGTCAATATTAATGTTCTCCTAATATAAAAAATATTACCAGGGAATTTATTTTATTAATTTGGTACTGTTGAGGACAATGAGAGGAAATGAGATTTAGATTTTAAAATAAGTTTCCATATTTACCTGGTTATGATGTGTTGGGGAGAGATGTGGTAGTCAACTTCCAACTCCCAAGCGTGTCTAAAGTCTCTTCCTCATCTGCTCACATGTTAGGATGTCTATAAGTCAATGCCTTAGTTTCTTTCTTGGCATTTTCATGAACCTTCCTCTTTATAGCAGTACCTGCCTAAGGCCATTCAGACTCTAGATGAACACAATAAGAAATTATTTTTTAGTCATGCCACGTTATCTGAAGATACTGAGGCTCTCTGGGATTAAGGAAATTTTATAATAAATAAAATGAGTCTACTTTCAAATTGTTCCTTCACAAGGCTGTCTGTCAGATCATGGGTATGGCCTGGGGAGAAGGTTGTCTGTTTTTATCAAGGTAAGAGTCTGGGAATGGGGAAGGGAGAAATGGAGAAAGAAAAGTCAGCACATGGTTACTGATTGCTGACTGTCTGCCCAGCCCTTTTTACACACCGGCTTCTTAAATCTTCACAATAACCCTGGGAGGTAGTCATTTTTTATACATGAGGATTTTAGGATCTGAGAGTGACACATTTTAGAGACCCAGGAGATTTCATAATACACAAAGTGGTCTTATATTATTAGGGATGTTCACGGACAAATATACCTACATCTTTTTCACAGTTATTAGGGAGTCCTGCTGAAGTACGACTGCATAGCTGGGATCGTCCGGCACGATTTCCCCACATGTTTTAAAGATATGCTGAAGAAGAGGGTCTGAAAGGGACTTTCTCGCCACCATTTGTTGCCTTGTACCTTGGCTTTCTTTTCTTCCTGGCATTGGTACCATCTGACATATAGTTATTATGTATTTCTCTTACTAGAACCTAGTAAGCTTCATGAGATATGATGTAAGTTCCATGAGATCAGGAACTTTATTCTGTCCAGCTCCTAAAAGAAGGTTGGGCACATCACAGGCCTTTACTCAATATTTGATGAATGGATTTGTTCATGAAAGGCAAGGCAATGTGAGATGCCTCCTAAGATGTGGAAGTTTAGATGTCACCATGGATCTTGAGTAAAGAACAAAACCAAAAAGCAGACTATTCACATAAAGAGAAATGTAAAAGAATAAGGCCAGGCAAGGTGGCTCACACCTATAATCCCAGCACTTTGGGAGGCTGAGGCAGGTAGATCACCTGAGGTCAGGAGTTCAAGACCAGCTTAGCCAACATGGTGAAACCCTGTCTCTAAAAATACAAAACATTAGCTGGGCATGGTGGTGGGCACCTTTAATCCCAGCTACTCACAAGGCTGAAGCAAGAGAATCACTTGAACCTGGGAGGCGGAGGCTACAGTAAGCTTTTTTTGCAACATTGCACTCCAGCCTGGGCAACAAGAGTGAAACTCAATCTAAAAAAAAAAAAAAAAAAATGAATGAATGGGATGTGGAGAACAGATAAGGGGGGAAAAAAAGGAACAGAGGCAGTCATTCCAAAGTTCTCAATTTGGTGCGTAAGAAAACGATTCCTATTTGTTGCAGGTGAAAATGTTTGATGTGCCGGCTCCTTTACCTCAAAGTTACACTAAGAAGAAATTTAAAAATTGGGATCAAAGATGCAGCTGCTTTCCCATTTAAGCAGCACAGACAGCCCAAAGTGACAGTTTTCCTGTACAGTTACTCTTCTGTTATCTGTAACTGATCTATGACATTTTGGGAAAAGACAGCCAAAAAAAATTAGAACTGAGGTAGGTGTGTCTGATTCCTTCCACAATTCTGCTTATGACTGAACCAACAGAACACAAACACAGGTGAAACCTGCACAGCTGTGAAAGTCTACAAAACGGGGCTGTTCACATGCAAGATTCTGAAAGGAATTTCTGCTCAATAGAGTTAGTGGGATCACACTGACAATGAGGGCTCTCTGGGAGTCCGGCTTTGGATCTCATGAACATACTCTACCTTGGAGGTATGAGGGGTAAAGGTAAGAGAAGTAAGGCAGACCGGGAACTGTTCCCTGAGTCCCCCTAGCCACTGTGGCTTGGGGACACTAGTGAGGCTAGCAGTGATTGAGGCCTAACTCTCCAAGGACAGCACTTGGCCCTGGTGGGTGAGTGGCAGCCGTGCACAGGGTCTGGCCATACCTGCCTCAGGGGAGACTGCCCACGTCATCTACAGCTTGGCTCCCTCCCTGCTCTCAGGCTGCTGAGCCATGGAATCTGTTTTCTATGTCCCAGTTTAAAGTCCTCAAGGAGAATACCAGTAGCATTCAGAGGAAGTGCTGGGATCCAAGAAGAATCATCTCCCTCAATCTCCTTTAGACGACGGTGTATTAGTCTGTTCTCATGCTACTAATAAAGACATACCCGAGACTGGGTAATTTATAAAGGAAAAAGGTTTAATTGACTCACAGTTCAGCATGGGGGCTGGGGAATTTGTAAAGGAAAGAGCTTTAATTGACTCACAGTTCAGCATGGCTGGGGAGGCCTCAGGAAAGTTACAATCGTGGTGGAAGGGGAAGCAAACACATCCTTCTTCACATGGCAGCAGCAAGGAGAAGTGCTAAGCAAAAGGGAGAAAAGCCCCTTATAAAACCATCACATTGGCCAGGCGTGGTGGCTCACGCCTGTAATCCTAGCACTTTGGGAGGCCGAGGCGGGTGAATCATCTGAGGTCAGAAGTTCAAGACCAGCCTTGCCAACATGGTGAAACCCTGTCTCTACTAAAAATACAAAAAAAAAAAAAAAAAAAAAAAAAAAAACCAGGCGTGGTGGCGGGCACCTGTAATCCCAGCTACTCCGGTGGCTGAGGCAGAAGAATCACTTGAACCAGGGAGATGAAGGTTGCAGTGAGCCGAGACCATGCCACTGCACTCCAGCCTGGGCGAGAGAGTGACTCCGTCTTAAAAAAAAATCCAATTTTGTGAGAATTCACTATCATGAGAACAGCATGGGGGTAACTGCTCCCATGATTCAATTACTGCCCATCGTGTCCTTCCCATGACACGTGGGGATTATGGGAACTATAATTCAAGATGAGATTTGGGTGGGGACACACCCAAACCATATCATTCTACCCTTGGTCCCTCTAAAATCTCATGTCCTCACATTTCAAAACACAATCATGCCTTCCTAACAGTCCCCCAAAGTCTTAACTCATTCCAGCATTAACTCAAAAGTCCAAGTCCAGAGTCTCATCTGAGACAAGGCAAGTCTCTTCCACTTATAAGCCTGTAAAATCAAAAGCAAGTTGGTTACTTCCTAGATACAATGGGGGTACAGGCATTGGTTAAACATACCTGTTCCAAATGGAAGAAATTGGCCAAAACAAAGGGGCTACAGACCCAGTGCAAGTCCAGAATCCAGTGGGGTAACCAAATCTTAAAGCTCCAAAATGATCTCCTTTGACTCCATGTCTCATACCCAGGTCACACTGATGCAAGAGGTGGGCTCCCATGGTCTTGGGCAGCGTCACCCCTGTGGCTTTGCAAGGTACAGTGCCACTCCTGGCTGCTTTCACAAGCTGGCATTGAGTGTCTGTGGCTTTTCCAGGTGCACAGTGCTAGCTGTCGGTGGATCTACCATTCTGGGGCCTGGTGTGCAGTGGCCCTCTTCTCACAGCTCCAGTAAGCAGTGCCCCAGTGGGGACTCTGTGGGAGGGCTCTGACCCCACATTTCCCTTCTGCTCGGCACTAGCAGAGATTCTCCATGACGACTCTGCCCCTGCAGGACACCTCTGCTTGGTAATCCAGGCATTTCCATTCATCTCCTGAAATCTAAGTGGAGGTTCCCAAACCTCACTTATTGACTCAGTTATTGACCCACAGGCCCAACGCCATGTGGCAGATGCCAAGGCTTGGGGCTTGCACCCTCTGAAGCAACGGCCTGAGCTGTATGTTGGCCCCTTTTAGCCATGGCCAGTTGGAGCAGCTGGGAAGGAGAATACAAAGTTCCAAGGCTGCACAGCAGTGGGCTCTGGACCCGGCCCAGGAAACCATTTTTCCCTCCTAGGCCTCTGGGCCTGTGACAGGAGAGGCTGCCATGAAGACCCCTGTCATGCCCTGGAGACATTTTCCCCATCGTCTTAGTGATTAACGTTTGGCTCTTCGTTACTTGTGCAAACTTCTGCAGCTCGCTTGAATTTCTCACCTGAAAATGAGTTTTCCTTTCTATAACCTCATCAGGCTGCAAATTTTCCAAACTTTTATGCTCTGCTTCCTTTTGAATGCTTTTCTGCTTAGAAATTTCTTCGGCCAGTTATCCTAAATTGTCTCTCTCAAGTTCAAAGTTCCACAGATCTCTAGGGCAGAGGCAAAATGCCACCAGTCTCCTTGCATAACAAGGGTGACCTTTACTCCAGTTCCCAACAAGTTCCTCATACCCATCTGAGACCACCTCATCCTGGACTTCATTGTCTGTATCACTATCATCAGCACTTTGGTCAAAGTCATTCAACAAGTCTCTAGGAAGTTCAAACTATCCCACATTTTCCTGTCTTCTGAGCCCTCCCATTAGTTCCAATCTCTGCCTGTTACCTAGTTCCAAAGTTGCTTTCACATTCCCGGGTATCTTTACAGCAGCGCCCCACTCTCTGCAGTACCAATTTGCTGCTCTCACACTGGTAATAAAGACATACCTGAGCCTGGGTAATTAATAAAGGAAAGAGGTTTGACTCACAGTTCAGCATGGCTGGGGAGGCCTCCGGAAACTTATAATCGTGGTGTAAGGGGAAGCAAACATGTCCTTCACACTGTGGCAGCAAGGGGAAGTGCTGAGCAAAAGGGGGAAAAGCCCCTTTTAAAACCATCAGATCTCATGAGAACTCACTATCGCTAGAACAGCATGAGGATAATTGTTGCCATGATTCAATTACTTCCCACCAGGTTCCTCCCATGACAAGTAGGAATTATGGGAACTACAATTCAAGATGAGATTTGAGTGGGGACACAGCCAAACCATATCAGGGGGTGAACTGAATCTAAGGTTTGGGTAAAATTCTCATTGTACAAAAATGAGTAAACTGAAATACTCACACAGCTTGGGGCCCTATAAAAAGAGTTTGCCAGCTGGGCATGATGGCTCACACCTATAATCCAGAACTTTGGGAGGCTGAAGTGGGCGGCTCACGAGGCAGGAGTTTGAGACCAGCCTGGCCAATATGGTGAAACTCCGTCTCTACTAAAATACAAAATTTAGCTGGGTGTGGTGGCACATGCCTATAATCCCAGCTACTCAGGAGGCTAAGCCAGAAGAATCACTTGAACCCTGGATGCAAAGGTTGAAATGAGCCAAGATCACCGCATTGCACTCCAGCTCTGGGCGACAGAGCAAGACTCAGTCTGGGGGCTGGTGGGGAGGAGGGGGAAGAAAAGAAAAAAACAGTTTGCATAATTAGGCCAAAAGAGCATTGTATTCAAGAGGCATGAATACATTCACAGGTATTTACTGAGCATCTCCCATGCACCTGGGATTCTACTAGATGCTCAGAATGGAGCAGCAGACAAAGGAGACAAAAATCCCTGTCTTCATGGAACATGAATTCTATAAGGTAAAAGAAATTTCTAAAGGAAAGAAGGCAGTTTTAGCATCCACTCTGCTCTGCTCTCTCAAAAAATAAGCAAGGAGTTCACAGGTATGCCACTGGAGGTATATATCCCCAGGAAGAGTCCACAAACACACAAGAGGTAGGCATAAGGAAGGTCACTGAAATTTGTTCATGATAGGGAAAATTGCGAACAAGTATCAGTAGAGAAAATACCTAAATCAATGTGGCTATTTTACAGCGCTCAAGCACAGAGGTTCAGCATGCGGCTCTGGGGCCAGAAGCCTAGGTTTTAATCCAGCTCTACCACTTGTTTGGCCTTAATTTCTTTGTCTGTAACACAGGATTGTGGATTAGTAGCAGTACATAATCTCCCAGGTCTATTTGAGCATTACATAAAAAATGTAAAGCCTGTAGAATAGTGGTTAGCACACAATAAGCACTTAATAAACGTTAGCTATATTTATTATTTTGCTGACAATGGAGTGCTATGCAGCAGTTAGAGAAAATGGACTAAGTCTATGTATCAACATGAATAGATCTAAAAAATGTAATGCTCCTTCATGTTTTAATTCAACAAATATTTATTGAGTGTCTATATGTTCCACACAGTGTTCTAGGTACTTGGGAATCATCAGTGAACAAAACAAAGATCTTGCCCTTGTGGACCTTATGAGCCAGAGGTAGGGAAACGGATGTAACCTCTAAGGAAACCGTATGTTATGTAGGTGATGATAAGTGCTGTTGGAAGGGGAGAGAAAGCACGGTAAAGGTGTCTAAGAACGCCAGAGTTAAGGCATTGGTTGGGTTTTAAGAGAAGAAAACAAGCATGAGAGAATGTTCGTGACTAGGACCTCCAGGTGGGGGTCTGCAGCTGCTTGTTTTAGTATTTCTTTCGTCTTTCTCTATATTGACATTTTTTCTAAAAAATTCCTCTCTATGATATAAAAGATTAAAGAAAAACTCCTGATTAGGAGTCTGAAATATGAAGGGAGTTGGTTAAGAAGCAGGAAATTAGGCCGGGTGCGGTGGCTCATGCCTGTAATCCCAGCAGTTTGGGAGGCCAAGGCGGGCAGATCACGGGGTCAGGAGATCGAGACCATCCTGGCCAACACGGTGAAACCCCTGTCTCTACTAAAAATACAAAAATTAGCTGTGTGTGGTGGCGGGTTCCTGTAATCCCAGCTATTTGGGAGGCTGAGGCAGGAGAATCGCTTGAACCTGGGAGGTGGAGGCTGCAGTGAGCTGAGATTGTGCCACTGTACTGCAGCCTGGGCAAAACATTAAGACTCTTTATCAAAAAAAAAAAAAAAAAAAAAAAACAGAAAATTAAAAAAGAATTAAATGATATATAAAAGAATCTAAAGTAACTGTTGGGAGTTTTACAGTCTATTAGAGATAAGCAGAGTGAGTCACAATGCAGAAAATCAAACAATAATGTCGAAGACAAATGTGAAAATAAATATAGCCAAAAATAACCAGAGTAAATACAACCAAAGCAACAAGTAAAGATGTAATAGAACACATTTGACTTGAAGACTTAGAAGTGATAAAAAATAAATTCAATATCTAGATATATCCTGGAAAGACTGTTGCAAAAGCTGTTGTTAACTACCCTTTCTTCTTTAGCAAGCCCACTTTGTAGGGCGTGGCAGTGTGCCCAACTATAAATTGGTTTTCAAGGCTCCCTTACCTCTTCCGCTGTGTGGAACATGGATGTGCAGGCTGGCGCTGCAGTGGCCACTGGGAGGCCCTCTGAAGAATGGAAGCCTCTTACTAAAAAAGATGCTAGACTCTTGGGTCCATGTCGATCATGAGGTTGTGACACCAGCCCTGGATTCTATCTCTGGATTTTTACACACAAGATATATACATTTTAATTTTATTTAAGACACCGTTAGAAATCCATTGACTGGGATTTCTGTTCAATGCATGTGAACCCACCTTGAACTGAAATCTAAATTCAAAATATTAATGTCTGTGGGAAAAAGCTTGTAGTTCAGTAATTCTCATCTAGCCTGTTGTCTTTCATACAAAGACAACAGAAAGGCTATCTCAGATCCCCAAGAGCTCACAAAGTATAAAACACCCATGTGCCCTGGCTGAATAGAGCTGAGGTAAAGTTCTGGCAGCACCACATGCAAACAGTAGTAACCCACACCAATTTTTAAGCTCTTGAAGCCCTAGTTTCTTTATCTGTAAATGAAGTAAAAGTAAAATGATTTACTTCATAAAATTGTTATAAAGGTTAAGGAGGGAGAATATATGGCAAGCTCTTTGTTCACTGCTTAGTACTCTTTAAAAAAAATAAAACTTATTGGAACAACCAATCTTGGCCAATCATGAAGGGAATCAAAAACAAGAAGGGGATATCCTTTTATTTGACATTATTTAGAAATGTCTCTCCAATAGAATAAGAGAGGAAAATAAATTAGAGGTATACATTTTATAAAGGAAAGATTCTCAACTACTAAATATAATCAAGAAAATGAGAAAATATTGGAACAGAAGATAATGAAGATCTTACACATCAAGCTTAATGGAACAACACAGAAAGTCCAGCAACAGGCCCAGTAACTATAAATAGTAGAAAATAATGAAAAGTATTTCAAAACAATGGAGAAAGGATGCGTTACTCAGTCAATGGTTTTGGGATGACCAGGTTACCAGGTAGAAAAAGATTAAGTTAGATACTAACCAATGCCACATCCCAACATACAGTTTTAGGTGGATCAAAGAGAAAAATATAATAGAACATAGATCGATTTACATAATCTTGGGGTGGGAAAGACCATTCTAAATGTATCATCAAAAGCATAAATTCCAAAATAAAACATGAATACATGTGACTACACAAATGTTTACAATTTAGACTTTTTTTTTTTTTGAGATGAAGTCTTCCTCTGTCGCCCAGGCAAGCACCACCACTCCTGGCTAATTTTTGCATCCACCACCATGCCTGGATAATTTTTTTGTATTTTTAGTAGAGATGGGTTTTCACCATGTTGGCCAGGCTGTTCTCAAACTCCTGACCTCAAGTGATCTGCCCACCTTGGCCTCCCAAAGAGCTGGGATTACAAGCGTGAGCCACCACACCTGGCTAAAATTTAGACTTCTATGTTAGAGATTATTACAAACAAAATTAAAAAGCAATTTCTGCACATAATAAAAAATTGACATTCAGTAAGAAAGATAAACCTCCTAATAAGCAGGCTTTATTCAGCGAAGGATGTGAAAGTGCAGTTCACAAAAGAACATCTCTAAATGACCAACACACATGAAATATTTAATCTTGCTGGTAATCAAAGACGTAGGGACAAACTAAATGCCTAACCCTAAACTATTGGTTAACTATTATATTATTAGTTAAGCATTACATTATGGCACCTCCGTAGGAGTAAGTATGCCATATCATTAAGAATCATGTCATAGAAGAATAGTTTATGAGGTGAGAAATAATTTGCTATGAGAAAAAAAGCTTGGTTAGGCCAGGCATGGTGGCTCACACTTGTAATCCCAGCACTTTGGGAGGCCAAGTGGGTGAATCACCTGAGGTCAGGAGTTCAAGACCAGCCTGGTCAACATGGCAAAACACCATCTCTACTAAAAATACAAAAATTAGCTGGGCGTGTGTGGCACACGCCTGTAATCCCAGCTACTCAGGAGGTTGAGGCAGGAGAATCGCTTGAACCCTGCAGGTGGAGGTTGCAGTGAGCCAAGATCATGCCACTGCACTCCAGCCTGGGCAACAGAGCGGGACTCTATCTCAAAATAAATAAGTACATAAAAATAAATAAAATAAAAACCTAACATTAGCTCTTATGAATTAATGTTAATTTTTTAGATAGAATAATGGTATTATGGTTATGCAGAGAATTATTCTTATTCTTAAGAGATATTTGACAAAGAATTTAGGAATAAAGTATCATGATATACGCAGCTTACTTTTTTTTTTTAGACAGTTGAGACAGAGTTTCGCTCTGTCACTCAGGCTGGAGCTGGAGTGTAGTGGCACGGTCTTGGCTCACTGTAACTTCTGCCTCCTGGGTTCAAGTGATTCTCATGCCTCAGTCTCCCAAGTAGCTGGGATTAAAGGTGTGCACCACCAGCCTGGCTAATTTTTGTATTTTTAGTAGAGATGAGATTTTGCCATGTTGGCCGGGTTGGTCTCAAACTCCTGGCCTCAAGTGATCCGCCTGCCTCAGCCAAGTGCTGGGATTACAAACGTGAGTGACTGTGCCTGGCCTGCAATTTACTTTCATATGGTTCTCTAAAAATATATATAGGAGAGACATAAAATAAGGCAAAATGTGAACATCTGGTGACCATGGATGAAGGGTAAGCAGTGTTCAACACTGTTTTAAAACTCATTTCCTTAGGTTTGTATATTTTGTAATTAAACAGTTGCGCGCCAGGCGTGGTGGCTCAAGCCTGTAATCTCAGCACTTTGGGAGGCTAAGGCAGGCGGATCACAAGGTCAGGAGATCGAGACCATTCTGGCCAACATGGTGAAACCCTGTCTCTACTAAAATAGAAAAAATTAGCCTGGTGTGGTGGTGGCAGGCACCTGTAATCCCAGCTACTCAGGAGGCTGAGGCAAAAAAAAAAAAAAAAAAAAAAAGGAGAGGGCAAACTATAGGATAAATGAGACTTAAGGGACCCATCAGCCAAACACAATGTGTGGATCTCATTTGGTCCCTGATGCACACAAACCAATGGGAGGAAAACATTTTTGAGACAAGCAGGGAGACTAAACACTGATGAAGTGACTGATGCAATGAAATCGGAAGTGAATGAGATAAGACTGGCCATATGATGATAACTGGTCATGTGTATATGAGGATTGGTTATATTATTCTACTTTTGCATGCTAGAAAATTTCCCTAATAAAAGCTGGGTGTCGAGTTAAAATTACATATCAATGTCCGACTTTCTCAGCGAGTGACTGACTGGCTGAAGAGATATCTAAATATATCTCTATGATTCTCTCTTATTAAATAAAGAATTCCACAAAATAATAAGTTGTGCAATCAAGATTAGTACCTAAGTTTCTCTCATAATAGTGATTTTAAATGAATTTGACGGGGGTTTGTGGGAAGTGAAGGTTATGTGGAAGTAATCGCCTTTCTATTTTTTCCCTTTTATTTTCATTCTCTCATTTCCCTAATGCATGAGGCTCCTGATCACCATAAAGATAGAACGGGGGCTTAACCCTCATCACTTCTGAAGCTGATGGAATGGTGTTTATTGCTTCCACTTAAGTTTGAGAATCTCAGGATTGTCTATTTAATCAGTTCTTTATTTAGCTAGTAGAGATTTTACCATCCTGCCTATTCAACATGCTACTATGGCTGCTGGTGCTCATTTAACATTTAGGTGAAGATAAAAGGAGCTTTGAAGTCATTCAGGAAAGGCATAGGGGCAAAAAAAAAAATCCATTAGCACCTTAAAGGTGAAAAACACCGTTATTTTTGTCTGCCTGTTTGTTAGGAAGAATATGGAGGCCACAGACAGATGTGTCTTAGGAAATGATGAGACAGTGGGCTTGCTCCATAGTGATCCTGAACAATTTAACTTTTACTCTAAGGTAAAATTTTGTAATCAAAAAGGGCAGTAGTGTTATGTGCTGTTTTCGTTTTCTAGAAGGAAATAAAATTCAAATAAAACAAAAAAAACACAGTGAATTGGACACTCATGCCTTAAAGTCTTTTTAAAGGAAATACTATAAAATATTAACTTCCAATCAATAATATAAACCACAAAGAGGAAGACAAGAGTAGACAAGCGTGTGTATATAAAAAGAAAAATTTAAGTCTGAAAATGTTCAAAAACCAAAACAAAACTTAAGAGTAGCAGACTTAATAGGAGAACAAAAGAAACCAGATTTAAGGGATATCAAATCTGGGACCAGAAAGAAAAATAAATCTTGGATTCAGTTGCCATAGCTGCTTAACTTAGTCTACAGAGGATAAGGAAAATACATTATACACTATTATTTAATCTCTGAACACAACTTTCATTATTTAAATAATATTGATGAAAATAATTTTAAAACTGTACAGTGTTCACACATATAGAATATACATCCCTGAGATATAGGTGATGGGGAGGAAGGCAGCAAATCACACTGCCATGTGTGTACCTATGCAACAATCTTGCATGTTCTTTACATGTACCCCAAAACCTAAAATGCAATAAAAAAAATAAATAACCCCCCCCCAAAAAAAGAATATACATCCCTGAAAATGCATCAGTGCTACCCTTAGATTTTTTCCCTGTCTATATAATAATTGTTTGCATCGGAGATTGAGATTTGGACTTCTCAGTCTGCGCATTTTTCAAGTCGAATAACAGACATTCATATGGAAACTATGAGCATTGCTTCATCAAGTATCCTTTTACTTAGCCCTTCTTCGTGTCACTGGCTTTATCTGTACTAGATTTAAAGTGGCCACATTTTCTTTGCTCTCCCTTCCATCAAGAAGTCAACGCCGGGCACGGTGGCTAACGCCTGTAATCCCAGCACTTTGGGAGGCCGAGGCGGGTGGATCGCGAGGTCAAGAGATCGAGACCATCCTGGTCAACATGGTGAAACCCCGTCTCTACTAAAAATACAAAAATTAGCTGGGTGTGGTGGCGTGCGCCTGTAGTCCCAGCTACTCGGGAGGGAGGCTGAGGCAGGAGAATTGCTTGAACCCAGGAGACAGAGGTTACGATGAGCAGAGATCGCGCCATTGCACTGCAGCCTGGGCAACAAGAGCCAAACTCCGTCTAAAAAAAAAAAAAAAAAAAAAAAGGCAAAACTACTTTCCTAGCCCTTCAGTGTGGGCCACCAAAGTGACTTGCTTCGATAAGCAGCTTCCTGTCTTGCTCTCGTGAAATCCCGCGGTCTGTGAAGAAGCCTGGGTGAGACTCTTTAGGAAGACAGGCCCTGAGGAGTGACAGCCGGCACCACGGGACCAGTGAAGGGCCCGGCTTAGGGCATTCTGCCCCGCCTCACGTTGTCAGGTGACGCAGCTGCTACAGCGACCCACGCGAGGCCCGCAGATCGGCCCAAATTGCCAGCACAAGATAAGTTCATCCCCGCACCCACACCAGAGGCTTCCCAGCGTCTGAGGAGATGGCCTTATCCCTTTTATTATCTGTTCTGCCTGAAACACTCTGCATGTCTTTGATGCTCTTTGCTCCTCTGACATGGTTTCTGGACCTTGCATGTACTTGCTCACTCTTCTCTGGACACGTACAGGCTGGCCACATTTCTTTTTAAATTGTGTGGCAGTCACAATTGAAAACAGTGTTTCAAAGATGATTTGCCTCTTTTAACCCTTAGAGTCTTGCTACTTTTCCCTACAGCCCCTTCCCTCCTAACGAGTCCTACAGGCACTCACTCTCTTCCTCCTCTCTTTCCTGTCCCGGCTCTCAGCCCTTCCCCCAAGAGGCAACAGTTTTCACATCCCTCAGGGACTAAGTCAAACTTGTAGCACTCCTTTGCATCACTATCCCCGTTCCCGACCCTCTTTCTCTCAGCGCTTTGCTGGGCCAGCTTTTTCCACTGGGCACTATGCTGGCTGTGCCAGGTCTGGCTCCTTTGGCTGGGCCATAAATTCCTTGAAAGCAGCTACTTTCTGTACCTTAACGCTTCACTTGGCACTTGGCACATGTTAAGTGCTCAATAAATGTTTAATGGGTTGGATAATTAACTAATATTCTTTTGGTATTAAAATGTATTATCAGCCCGCATTTTCCCACAAGGTGATCAAGGGAGACGGGAGACTGTCAGATTCCCGTTTAAACCAAGATAGTATGTTCGTTGAATTTCCCTGTGTTCATTGAAAAAGAAAATGCATTTTGTTTGGAATTACTTTTTCATCAATCTATGCTGCCTTCTTTTTTTGTTGTTGTTGTTGAGATGGAGTCTTGTCGCCCAGGCTGGAGTGCAGTGGCAGGATCTCAGCTCACTGCAACCTCTGCCTCCTGGGTTCAAGCAATTCTCCTGCCTCAGCCTCCCGAGTAGCTGGGATTACAAGCGCCCGCCACCACACCCAGCTAATTTTTGTATTTTTAGTAGAGACGGTGTTTCACCCTGTTGGCCAGGCTGGTCTCGAAATCCTGACCTAGTGATCCGTTGCCTTGGCCGCCTAAAGTGTTGGGATTACAGGCATGAGCCACTGCACCCAGCCCTATGCTGCCTTCTTTTTAAGGGCTATCAAGCTTCTGAAAAATTCTGGCAAATATTTAGTTACCATTTCTGGAATGTATATTCACTCATTTTTAAAAAAATGGAAGCATTTACTTTAGTTTTGTCTTTCATCTCCCTCTTATTCACTGCAATACCCGAAGGACTACTTGACATGCACACTCCAATGTGTTTATTACCATGGCATATAAACAGTCTGGGGTGGTAAATTTGGCCTCATTGTTATTATAATAGGACTTTACTTTTGTAAAGTGCCTTACTGGGTACAAAATGTTTTCTCATACCTGACCTCATTTCAGTCTGATGAGAAGCTCTGTTGAAGAAGTAGGGATAATCATCTGTGTTTCACACTTAAGAAAACAGAAGCTCCCAAGTCTGTCAGAGCACCTGAAGTGCGTACTCATCTGTGGCTGCAAGTCCTGTTCGTCCTGTTCGTCCTGTTCTGCCCGGATTAAAGATCATTCTGCTCCACAGAGAAGACCAACAACAAAAAAGATGCTGAATAGCTTTGCTTTCTCTTTGCATTTCCTGCCTGCCCTTGTCATTCTCCAACCTTTTTTCCTCCAATTAAAAAATATCTTCTTGGCCGGGTGTGGTGGCTCATGCCTGTAATCCCAGCACTTTAGGAGGCCGAGGCGGGTGGATCACGTCAAGAGATCAAGACCATCTCAGCCAACATGGTGAAATCCCGTCTCTACTAAAAATACAAAAATTAGACGACGTGGTGGCGCACGCCTGTAGTCCCAGCTACTTGGGAGGTTGAGGCAGGAAAATCACTTGAACCTGGGGGCGCGGGGTGGAGGCTGCGGTGAGCTGAGATTGTGCCACTGCACTCCAGCTTGGTGACAGAGCAAGACTCCATCTCAAAAAAAAAAAAAAAAAAAATCTTATTCTGAACATGGGCATGTGACCATATTTTGTGTTTGTTGGCTGGATTTGTTTTAACGGTAGAGTTATGCTGGTGAGTGCTGTAGGGAAAAGGGAAGGAAGGCGCTGTGCTAGGTATTTCTCCACATTATTGGACCATCGTTATCATCATCTAGCAAGACAGGTGACAGTGTCCTCAATTTTTACAGATGAGGAAAGGAAGCTCAGAGATGTCTCCAGTTCCTACGGAGCATGATATCCTACACAGCATGATAACCTTCTGCCAAAAGATAGTACAAGTAAAGATTTCAAGTGGAAACATTTTCTCTTTGAAGTTATTTTGTACAGAACTTAATAGGCATATTCATTTTGTTTTGTTTTTGATTTAAAGGGGAGTTTTAAATAATTTTAAAGGGGAGCTCCATGATGATGTTTCTTTTTGCTGTGATATTTCCAACTTAAGAGTGGTGGAGGGTAGGAAGGTAGGGGATAGGGACTCTATCTCTTTCCTTCTCCAGTTGTGCTGTTCTCCCATTTGGCTCAGGTCATCATTAAAACATAACTATGTTACCTAATAAAGCAGAGCACATGCATCACTTACCCACATTTCATACTCTGTCCTTACAGAGAACAGAGCTCCAAGGAAATGGGCCAGCTTAGAGTTTAGGGAGCTGAGGGAAGGGCTGCAGTGTGGGGTTCTGGTACCCATGGGCAGTCTTGGGCAGGGGCACTGGTGCCTCAGAGAGGAATGGGCACCAGGATTGGTGCCCAGGAGGAAAGTCACCAGGCCCCCAACCTAGCTTTAGTTTCTTCTTGAGTCAGTCCTGGCTGCTGCAGAAGTCAGCGGCAGTGACTATACCTCCTAGTTTCAAGGACTGGCAGCACACACTGCCACCTCTTAGCCCTCTCCTGCCTCCTGTTAAGGAGGGATGCCTTCTAGAGATAATACGCATCGCTCTTTTTAAACTGCATTTTAACAACTCCAAACCTGGTGGTCTCAAAATTATGAACTGATAAATGTTAGAGATGTAAGAAAATGATTTCTACTGTGACTATACATAATTTTTAAGAAATCTCTCTCTTTCTTCACTTTCCAGACAACTGCAGCATGACTTTCCCAGGGCCCTGATTTTCAGCACAGATGATTTTTTCTTCAGGGAAGATGGTGCCTATGAGTTCAATCCTGACTTCCTAGAGGAAGCTCATGAATGGAACCAAAAAAGAGGTGACAAATTCCTTTCCAAACTCCTGGGAAACCCCAATGTGCACATAGATTGTGACTGCTGCAGAATGAATACATTTTATGGAAGGAATTTAACCGAAAGTTCTGCCATTTTTTTCCCCTAAAACAGAACATCAGAGCATAACCTCCTTAGATTCCAGGAGAAAGAAAATTATTGATAGTGGGCTCTGAAATAGGTGGCATTGAAGTTGTGTGAGGAGATGAGGGCATCCTGTAAGAAAACTGACAAATAGGGATTGCGCTCACCCTTCCCTCTGATTGTTGCATGTTGCTCACTGTTATATAACATTGTGTTGCAGCAAGAAAAGCAATGAGGAATGGCATATCCCCCATTATTATTGATAATACCAACCTCCACGCCTGGGAAATGAAGCCTTATGCCGTCATGGTAGGAAGAAGTATCATTCTGAATTTTCAGTTATGGACATTTTGTGAGAAAGTTGAAGCATCTGTTCTTTCCTCTTTTTCTGATCTTCCATGATTTCATATTTGCTAACAGTAGTTCTCCCAGGGAGCAGGTGAAGAGGTTTTATTTTAGTGTTTCTCTGCTGTTCAATGACTGAAGTTTGCTGAGATGCCAGTCTCGCTTCAGGATACAATTTAAAAAGAGTCCTTGGCAAATGGTCCTTGGTGTGAATTCTTGATAACTTTTCTGTCTTAATTACTTTCCTAAGGCGAGACATACAGAGGAGCACCCACTGAAATGTGCAGAGCAATACTGAACTAGATGACGCTCCTAGTGGAGTTACAGGTCACAACAGGACCGTTCTGCCTCTGGTGAGCCGGGGATTTCCACACTGTGTACTGTTGCTGCCTGGGAGTTCCAGGGCAACGGAATATTTTAGTTTAAAAACAGATTTAGGGCCGGGCGTGGTGGCTCATGCCTGTAATCCCAGCACTTTGGGGGGCCGAGGCGGGCGAATCGCTTGAGGTCAGGAGTTTGAGACCAGCCTGGCCAACATGGTGAAACCCCGTGTCTAATAAAAATACAAAAATAGCCGGGCGTGGTAGGCGCCTGTAATCCCATATACTTGGGAGGCTGAGGCAGGAGAATTGCTTGAACCCGGGAGATAGAGGTTGCAGTGAGCTGAGATCGTGCCACTGCACTCCAGCCTGGGCAACAAGAGTGAAACTCCGTCTCAAAAAAAAAAAAAAATTAAATTAAAAATTAAAACAATTTTAAAAATAAATAAAAACAGATTTAGGATTAACACTGTAACCTTATTGAGATGGTAGAATGCAAATATAAATACAAAATAACTCAGCTCTCCATTGTCAGAATAGCAAAGAACAGTATGATGCATGTAACAACAGTGTGTACGTTACCCTTTAGTTGTGAAGTCTATTTGGTCTTTTTCCATACATATTCCATCTCTTGTGATAATGTTTCCATTCCCTATTGGATCTAGAAAGGAGGATGGATCCAGAACCATACAGATGGTGCAGGAAGCAGACAGTGGAGTATCCTCCTAGCATCATGCAGAGTCTCCACCCAGTTAAATTGTGCAGTGAATAGCTCCAGACAAGGATCATGATTTTAGGCCCCTTTTTACATTTGGGTGAACTGGCATACCTACAGGTGTGCTTTTCGCTAATGATACACTCATCAGTTCCACTGATGTCCAGATTGTGGGGCTTTGGTGAGTCTAAGGAAGAATGAGCCCCAAACGTGTGGTTACTTCAGTTCATGTGGAGTCTACTTGGGCAGGAAATAAACAGGCAAGGGAAGAGCCAAATGAATGAAAGCCACCACTTTCAACCAAGTGACAAGTAGCCTAAGGGAAGTCATTTTACTTTTGTTTTTGTTTTAAGACAGAGTTTCGCTCTGTTAACCAGGCTGGAGTGCAGTGGCATGATCTCAGCTCACTGCAGCCTCCGCCCCCTGGGTTCAAGCAATTCTCCTGTTTCAGCCACCCGAGCATCTTGGATTACAGGCGCGTGCCACTGTACCTGGCTAGTATTTGTATTTTTAGTAGAGACGGGGATTTGCCATGGTGCCAGGCTGGTCTCGAACTCCTGAGCTCAAGTACTCCACCTGCCTTGGCCTCCCAAAGTACTGAGATTACAGGTGTGAGCCACCACACCTGGCCTCATTTTATTTTTTATCTTCTGGATATGTATAATCTTTTTCAGCCATCCTCAGCTATTAATTAGACTTAGCAATGAGAGGTTTCCAGTTGTGTTATTTAAATCCTTCCCAATTGAGAAGTGCTCATCTAAAGAATGAAGAGGAAACCTTTTTGCTTAGCTCTTTCCACTCTAAATAAACACAATAAATTATAGTGATAACAGAAAATTCAGTTTGAGATAAGGTAGTAGTCAGTTTACAAATGCAAAGAATATTTGGGTGTTCATATGGAAATTACAATAGTTTTCTAAACTCAAGGAAATGGGGCCCAGTACCTTGAGCCAAATTGTACAGCATAGTGGGGAGAGTTACTTTTGGAGGGAAGATAACGTAAAGTAGGTCACTATCACTTTTATTTCACCAGTTATGTTCCTATGGTACTCTCTAAAGCAAGGAATGAGGAGTAGGACAAGGCATCTGACAAGTAAATCTACAAAAATCCTGTGAGTGACTTTGAGAAGTCACTGAGTTCATTGCTCGTACCTGTGTTCAGGACATTTTAAACTAGCTCAGTCATCTATTTTTAAAGATGTCCAAAACAAAGAACCTTTACAAATTTCCTGCATACTAGATAAAATTGACCAAAATTTATCATTGAGAATTATGAGAGTGGCTACAGATGGGAATGAGACAACTGCATTTATTATGATAAATTAAGGCACTGGATTGCTCGTAAAACACAAAGAATTCTAGAAAAGAGTTGTAGTAAATGTTAAATGGCAGCATAAACATTCCCAAACATACATACTATGTCTTCAATGTTTTATGTACTTTTGAAAAATCAGGCGCTTGAAAATAACTATGAAGTTATATTCCGAGAACCTGACACTCGCTGGAAATTCAACGTTCAAGAGTTAGCAAGGTACTTCTTTGTTTTTCTAGTTTCTCATTACGTATCCTGCTATTTTCAGGTATTTCAGACCGAACAAAAGAATCTTTTCAGGCTGGAAATGGACATGGTAGTTTTCAGGCCAGAAATGGTAATTCTTGGAAATTGATAACTTTGGAATTATTAATATGAAGACTTAGTTTTGGGTCAGTTTTCTAATATAATGCTAAATGCTAAATCTTGGCTTGGACTTAGTCCTTTAAAAGGATGCACTTAACATTCTGCTAAAATGCTTCTTCATTAAGAAACATTTAAAAACACTTTCTCTGCATGGGACTGCACATGTCAATGGTGTTTTTGCATTTAGGCTAAAGATCTTTAGATGTTGAGCAGCCTGCGGTTCATTTATGATCTAGATGCTGCTTCTAATTTATAAAGCAGTAAATATTCAAATAATACTAACTTGTTGATTGAATGCATGGGTTTGGATATTCTCTATCTGTATTATTTGATAATGTCTGTGACTTAAAATAGCCAGTGAGATAAGAATTTACTTCTTAAGGCTGGTTCCTCTGTTGGTAATAGGCAGATAGTGTTTTCAAAGTGGATCTGTGGGCTACTCCATCAGAATTGCCTCAGGTGGTTATGAGAATGCTAGTTCATGGACCCCCATTCAGTAGTTGGAATCTCTGGTAATTATATTTCTAACTATATCCCCAGTTGATTCTTATGTCCACTAGAATTTAAGATTGTTTTAATAAGCATCTCCTAGAAGTATATATCAGGGACTGATTGACATAAATAGGTGATAGATATATGCATGACACTAACAGGCAGATGTATGATTTTTAAAAAATCTCATGGTGTTCTTTTATGTCTTGAAGCACGTAATTGAGAGGACCAGAAAAAAGCATTTCTGAAGCTTTAGCTCCTTGCTAGCCTCAGGGTGGTTCTGGGTTGTGCAGGGAAGCATGAAAAACATGAGTGGAGGCTGAAAGAGAACTGCTGAACAAGATGTTATACTTTTGCCAGAGCTAAGTCCTGAGAACAGGGACTGCAGTATTTGCAATACTTGAGGACTTGTAAGACATAAGTAATTCGTTGTGATATTCTGCCTTAACTAAATGCATTTTTTCCCCATATAGAAGAAACATTCATGGTGTCTCAAGAGAAAAAATACACCGAATGAAAGAACGGTATGAACATGATGTTACCTTTCACAGTGTGCTTCATGCAGAAAAACCAAGCAGAATGAACAGGCACCAGGACAGGAATAATGCATTGCCTTCCAACAATGCCAGATACTGGAATTCCTACACAGAGTTTCCATACCGGAGGGCTCACGGCGGATTCACAAATGAGAGCTCCTGTAACAGAAGGGGCGGTTGTCACCATGGAGATTAGAGGCCTATCTTAAACCCATTCAGAATTTTCCCAAGTCAGTTTCTACTTCGGTTTTTGTTATTTATTCTTTGTGGCATTTTAGTCAGAGTTCCAATTCCAGTGTAAATAGCTGAACTCAAAAGTTTCTGAGCAAAGTCATTATATTATCTTCACCAAAATTTGTTAAAGTGCTTCTATATGCATGATCTGATGCTGGGAATTCTGCAGGTTTGATTAAACAGTCTCTTTCTCTAGGGAAATAATTTGAAACCAAAACTTTCTGAGAACACACCCAAGAACATAATTATTTACATAGGTTCATAGATGAAATAAAGTGTTTATATTATATATCAGCTTCAGTACCATTTTATCTGAATTGATCTATTTATTTTTTCAGGAAATTCATCTCCATCAGGAAAGTTGGGAAGGTGGAGAGAAGTGGTTGTGGGGGTGGGGGTGGGGGAACAGGAAAAGTTTTAGTGCCATTGCTACTTTGATCATCTATGTATCTAAAAATGTGAGATGTGCGACTCTATGATGATACTTATTTTCCTTTAATATTAGTATGCCAGAAAGTATACATCTAAGGGAACACTGTCCTTCAAAGTAGAGAGTTTGGGAAGTTATTCCTGTAATTATGTATCATTGTTAAAAATGCTGTCAAGTCCTTAAGAGCTTATAGGAGCTAGAGGGAAATCAGTGTCATTACTTAGAGTCACACCTTGTGTTCTTACTACCACTTTATTTAGCAGGATTACACCTGAATAACTTTTGGCTGTTGTGCTAATAGTGTAAATAAAATAAGCCTGCCTTCATAAAACACTAACTTTTAAAATGAATTGTTAAATAACTTCTAAAATTATGCCTATTAACATGTGTAATTAGTTGGCAGCTCAAATGTTTGGGAGTGCAAGAAATTAAGCACCCCAGGATATAGGTCATACAGGGATATAAAAGCCATGCTCATTACAAAATGAGCAGTTGATATTTTATGTGGCATTATTTAAGACAATAAAGTCCTCATAACTCTGGAATGTCTTCTTATACTGACGCGGAATTCATGAATCCAAATTAATTTCCGACAGGTTGGAATCAGATTTAATGTGAGACCATGATAGACAAGACCGCAGAGGATGTATGCTCTATTTCTTGTTAGCCAACAGCTTCTTTCTAATGTTCTGTGAAAACTTTTAAGTGTCCTATATACTGGTGCTTTTATGGTTATTAAAAATTATAAATGGTATCACATTTATATGGATTTGTCATTGGATTTTTTGGTTCAACAATAAAAAAATTTAATTACCTAAATGCCAAGAAACTCACTAATATACTAGTTTTTCTGTATGATAGGCTTATTTGCCAGTTTTTGTTTTTTTTTATAAATAGGAAGCATAAAGGTAATGACAAAAGCAATCTTTTAATTTACTTGCTTATGTTTGATCTGCATATGAGACCGTTTTAACATTATCTGACACTACTGAAACCTGCTCAACATCTCCATGACTACCAGCAACATGAATAATGTTTTCTTCATTAACATTTAAAAAACTGCTATTTCCTTTGAGTAACAGTTTGGCTGACAATATAATAGCAAATCCCAATGAATCTAAGGTGTTACTAGTTTTGCTAAATTCTACATCTCCAGGCACAACATATAATCATCCCCTAATGATCCACTTAATAATGCTCCCATTTTCCAGGCCCAGGTAATCCTGGATATCTTGGTTGACAGGATGGTTGCATAACCAGCACTCAATATAGATAGCTTGACTCATCTGGGCGAGTCGAGGGGAGATATGTCAGAGAGACCAAAGTGGAAAGTACCCTCCTTTGATTCCACAAGAGCAGTTCAAAGGACCAGATTCAAGCCCTCCTGACTTGGCTGGCTCCGTGCTTTAGGGATTTTGGTTCACCTGGGTTGAGGGAGGGACCATTATGGAGAAGTGGCTCTGGGTTATATAACTTTTATAGAGCTCTAGTTTCCTGGTTTATTTAGTATCTCTTCTTTCCCTAGCTGATTCCTAAAATCCATGGTTTGTAAACCATAAAAATTGATTCAATGCCATCAACTTTATCCCAAATAGAAGTGATCTGTTTTTCCTTTCAACTCCCATGGCTCCTGATTTATATAACTCTTTGAACACCCAATATTGACTTGTATTGTGTTCACTGTTTGCATCATTCATAGAGCTGGCAATGCTCTGTATGTGCAGTAGGTTCTCATTAAATGATTGCTGAATAAATAACACACATTTTTACCATTTTTCCCTTGTGATGCAGTATATGTTGACTTTGTAATCATTAAATCGTCACTTTTGGGGAGATAATATACACATATACTCAAGGTTCATATTTTGTTCATGTAGGCTGGATATTATTTACAGTTCATAAAAAAAAGTGTGTGCATTAAATATCTATCAATATAATGAGTGTTCTAAATGAGAACAGACAATAGGAATTTTACCAGAGATTCAAAAAAGAAAAGGTTAAATTCTTATAATTTTTTCTGTTCACCTGAAACCCAAGTTTTATTCCTTGTTCTAGAGTGGATCACTGGGAAATTAGGATGTAAAAACAAAACTGTTTTAGGAATAAAACTTAAGTCACATTAATAAGACTTGCAGAATACTTAAGTTACAAAGAGTAGCAAAATAGACAATTTTGTTAATGCTTTTTACATGAGAGAAAAATCATGGATCACAGTTATGGAAGGAAACAAGTTAATTTTTAAAAGGGATTTATTTTTAACTTTGAACATATTTATAATTAGATTTGAAAACATGATATTATATACACATTTAAGACATTAAAACATCTGATTTAAGAACTTCTCCATCCTATCAACTCCTAGTTATAACTGCTTTGTCCCTTTTCTCTATTAAACATAAGAAAGTACAGATGAGGCCAGGCATGGTGGCTCATGCCTATAATCCCAGCACTTTGGGAGGCTGAGGCGGTTTGATCACCTGAGGTCAGGAGTTTGAGACTAGCCTGGCCAACATGGTAAAACTCGGTTTCTACTAAAAATGCAAAAATTAGCTGGGTGTGGTGGCATGTCCCTGTAATCCCAGCTACTAGGCAGGCTGAGGTGAGAAAATTGCTTAAACCTGGGAGGTGGAGGCTGCAGTGAGCTGAGATCACACCACTCCAGCATGGGCGACAGTCAGGCTTCATCTTAAAAAAAAAAAAAAAAAAAAAAAAGGGTAACAAATGAGAGTATCATCTTAAATTGAACTAATCTTCTGCTTTTGCAGTAAGTTTAAAAGGGCATAGGCTCTGGGTCCTGTGATCGTGCTAACAATAAAGCAGGCAGAATCAGTGCCAATTTTAAAGCAAGACATTTTCTCAAGTTTGAGTTTGGATGACCATTTTGTTGAAAAAAATTAACTATAAAATCTGATTTAAAAGTATTTGAATTTTTAATTGAAGTAATTTAATTTCAGAGATCACACTGGAATAGTAAAAAGGAATTAGAGTTACATTGAAGGTTCTATTTTTCTTATAATCAACGCTGACTTAAGGATGAAGAATTGCTCAAAAGGAAACACCACTCTATTGTGTTCACTCTGACTTTGGAACAGGATGGAACTCTAGCAGAACCAACACATGCATTAAGGAAAACTATTTCATAGTGAGTTACCTGTAAAAAAAAAAACAAAAAACAAAAAACCCTAAAATAGTAGCTAAACTGAAAGGAATTATCTGCATCAAAATAACTGTACTAAGAGACCTCATTTCGTTTAATGACACAATCTAAAAGAAAAGGGTACGTTTATCTCACTTGTAAAATAATACTTGTAGTGATCAAATCTAAAGATGTAAAGGTTTTTTTTTCCCCATTCTTTTTTTTCTTTGTAAAGATGGGGGTCTCCGCATGTTGCCCAGGCTGGTCTTGAACTCCTGGCCTCAAGCACTCCTGCCACCTCAGCTTCTCAAAGTGTTGGGATTACAGGCGTGAACCACTGAGCTCAGCCAATTTTTCTTGATAATAAGGTACATTCAATTTTAAGATATGCAACTGAAATAAAAGTATACCAATACAGAATCAAGCAAAGAGCATATGATATACAAACACTTAGGTAAATCTGAAACTAATTTCTTTTCTCATTGTGCAACATAAGTGCTAATGTGTGGTTTGAAATTATATTCCAGTCTTACAAACTGGAAAGGTTAAGCATCAATAATTTATTGTCACCTTTGCAAATGCTTAGATACATTTTTCAGTTGTACTTGTGTCCAGCATATTGTTCTCACATTCTTCTGTACCGGCCTGGGAACTCTCTTGTTCTTTGATCAGAGATGTAGTAGAACATCTTTTCAGTCTGAGATAATCTTTTGAATTGGTGGGAGCAGTCCTAGTGGATTCACTGACAGATATAAATTGTTTTTCTCCTGTTGAACCAGACAAAAGAGCTTGGGTATTTATTAATGCAAGTTCTTCGTCAGCTATTGAATTACTTTCCAAAAGAGAAATTTCACTGAATTTTTTAAATGGAGTCACCTGCAGAGAATTCAATTCTTTTTTCTTTATAGGTGTTTCGTATTTGGTGCCACAACTCCTTGGTGGTTGAAATGCCTTCTGTGCAGCTGGAGAAACAAATGTACAAATGGGACTAACAGGTGGAGGTAAAGGCAGTCTACTCAAGAAATCCAAGGCTCTTCTCTTTTTGCAGTTTTTTTGGTCATCAATTTCTTTCTCCCCTTTACAACAAGACTTTGAAGTCATTTGGGCTGATACAGGTGTGGAAACAGACTTCCTTTTGGGCATACAAAGTGATAAAGGACTCTGATAATTTATATCATAATTAGGAGAAGATATCTGTTAAAAAAAATTAAGTAGCCTATCATAATTATGTACTAACATAAAAAACTAAATCAAAGTAACTTTTCATTGAAAATATTTAAGCATGCAAATATCAAACACAGTCTCCCTCCCCTGATTGCTAATAGGTTAGATAATTTCAGTTTATATTATTCCTATTCTAGAAGGAAATAATTTTGCATAAGAGCATATAAAATGATATGAAAAGAAAGGACGATGAAGAGTAATCATAGTAAAAAAGGAGGTAGGGTCAGATCTCATCAGACTTAAAAATTTAAATTAAAAAAAGAAAAAGGAAAAAAAAAAGGAGGTAGGGTATGTCAACTTATGCTTTAATCTTTTCTTTTTTAATATTAACCGATTAAACAAAGATAAACATTTTAAAGCCATCTTAAGAACACACACTACCTGGGTTCTAATACTTACTTTTCTAGCTTTGGGACCTTATTAGGCAACTGATTAACCTCTCTCTATGCCATAGTCTCCCCATCTATAAAATGAGGATAATGCAGTTAAGTCCTCACTTAATGTCACTGATAGGTTCTTGGAAACTGTGACTTTGAGTCAAACAATGTATAGCAGGTCTCTGAGCAATGTCATTTCCTTCAACATCATTTTGTTAGAACACTGATGAGAAAAAAATACGGTTTTGTTATACATCACTTCCCTTAAAATCAGTTTCCAAAAACCTATTGACAATGTTAAGTGAAGACTTAGGTTTTATCTCACAGGGTTGTTATGAGGATTAAATGAGTAAATATAGATACATTTAGCAAATATTAGCTATTTAAGAATGCGCTATTAGCCAATATTAAAGACTTTAATTTGATTTGCATCTACTCTGATTTAACCACTTAAACAGCTTAGAAACAACCCTAATTGTATGGAACAGTAAAAGAAATAGGCAAGAAACACTTTTTAATCACATGTTATTGAAAGCACCTGATTGGAATGTTTGCATCCAAAGTTTCATATCTTCCTTCAATAATAAAATTCCTAAATAGCCTATACTTATAGGAGCCACATAACAACCATGCTTTCTAATTAAGTTTAATTACATTTTACCATGTTTACTAGGTATACAACAGAATATATGATGGCCTCCATATGTAATATTTATAATATTACTTAGGTGTACATTAACTTACCAGAAGCTTATTTCCTGTACCAAGAACGATTTGAGCAGTGTGTGGCTCTGACGTACAGTCTTTAGTCGGGGTGGACCACTTGGGATCATTTGCCTGCAGTATATGCATAAGCTTGTTTTCTGCTTCATTGCAAAATATGTCAATATTCTAAGAAAATAGTAGAAAAGCTGCTTTATAAATTGCAAACCCAAATATTTATGTTTCTGAAAGTATTTCCTTTGAAAGCAGAAATGAAAAGTTCAGACCAAAAATGAATGAGACACCCAAAATGTGACACCAACTATCAAACATGCTGATGCAAAATTACAAAACCATTATCAGTGATTTCGGGGAATCTAGTTGATAGGGAGAGGGGAAGAGAGAAAAAGTGTGTGTGTATGAAGGAAAGAGATCTCTCCAGCCATTTAGTTTAATCAGCAAGCTGTCATGAGATACTGAATTGAAGCTGGAAGATTGGGGCTCAAGTCTCCAGCTCTATTTACTACTTAACAGCTGGAAATCATCTCACATCTATAAAGGTACTTCTTAAGTTAGTGAAAAGAGAGAATTGCCTCACCTACCCCACGTCTGTTCCAAAAATTAATTGAATAATGTATAGGTTAAACTACATGAAACTGTTATTTGAGAAGTCACAACTGGCCAAATATCAGCAGTTTCATATGGTTTAACCTAATTCATGACAGTATTTTGTAAAACTTTAAAATGCTAAGTAAATGATAGTTGTCTCTATAGCAGGATTAGTGAACTGCCTTTGAACATGTCTCAGAGAAAATGTGGGGTGTAGGCCAGGCTCGGTGGCTCATGCCTATAAACCCAGCACTTTGGGAGGCCGAAGTAGGTAGATTGCTTGAGGCCAGGAGTTTGAAACTAGACTGTCCAACATGGTGAAACCGTGTCTCTACTAAAAATACAAAAATTTGCTGAGCATGGTGGCATGCACCTGTAGTCCCAGCTACTTGGGAGGCTGAGGCACGCTTGAGCCCAGGAGGCAGAGACTGCAATGAGCTGAGATTGCACTACTGTACTCCAGCCTAGGGGTGACAGAGCAAGACTCTGTCTCCAAAAAAAGAAAGAAAAAGAAAAAGAAAATCCGGGTGTAAACAGTAGATACACTATATGGGAGCTAAATAATGAATACAACTCCCACCCCTAATTTAGAAACTAGATATAGAAGAGCGTTATTCACTAGGCATAGTCTTTAGGTAAAATACTAACACAGCTTTCTTTAAACAGCTAGCTACTCTAATGCTTTTAAAATATATTTTTATATCAATTCTGAATAACACACATTTCAAATACTAAACTATAGAATTAAGAGGCTTATTTTTTGTGAATTCTTCACTAGTTACCAATTCATGAAATCTAAAATTTTACTGGAAGCAGCATTGAATAGCAGTTTCTAGTTAGGGTTCTGCATTCAGATGGGCTAAACATGAATCCTAGTTTTACTAACTGGCATTTGACGAAAGGTAAGCCATTTAGCCTGTTTCTCACTGATAAAATAGAAAAACAGTTCCCTACCTCATAAGGTTGTGAGAGAATTTAATCAGAAGCTTAGAACAAGGTCTGACACATAAGCACTCAATAAACACCAGCTATTATTATATAATGTATATACAGATTTAAGCAGAAAATGCATACATGATCTAGGGACAATAATTTCAGTGTCTCCTATTTGAGATTAATTCAAATCAAAAGATATAGTCTGTGTAAATCACTAGATACGGAGTTTAAACTTGTAGTCTCCATATTATTAACTAATCCCACTGGCAACTGCTGCAAACCACGGGTAACTCATATTATTCTTGTCACCAATTTCCAGTTTGCTTACATAGTCTATATTTCTGAACATTTTTTTCACAATTTCTCCTAACTCGTTTCCCTTCAAGTCATTCTTCTCTTTCTGGTTGCTGTCATTTCCCCGTTCCCCTATCTCCTGAGGTTTATGGGCAATTAATAAATATATGATGAAACTTTACCTCACATACTACATCAACTATCTAATTTGTATAAAAGCTATTTCCTTGATACTTGATTGTCAAAATAGAATACCAAAATGTGTGGTAATGTTGGAAAGTAACCTTACCTCAACAGTATTTTTCAATTTGTTGAATGTCTCTTCAAAGTGGCCTTCTTTTGGACTAGCAGAAAACACAGAAAAATCACTAGCAAATAAAGTAGGAAGTCCTGATTTGGATTCTGGTCGCCACTGGAGGTTGCTTGCAGCAATCAACATATGAGGTTTAATAATGTCTTCATTAAGATCTATCCAAAACTTTATTGCCAATAAATTATGACATTCGTCTGACAAATAGACCAAAGGAGCAAGTCCTAGAATAAAAAAAAAAAGAATGTTATCATTATAGATGTGTTAGATAAATTTTAAGATGCAAGGAACCTCTAATATGCCTATTTATTTTGGTATATGCTAATAGTAAAAGCAAATCAAAATAGCTGAATTTGGTGAAAGCTCAGGTTTTCCAAAATGACCTACTGCTTACAGTGCTAAAATTTCAATACCAATATGACAATGCATTCTTTTACAGAGGTCATGTGGAAGCAGGTATACGTATACATTGCTGATAGGAGTACAGATTTGTTCAACTTTTCTGGAGATAAATTTGGCAATACCTAGCAAAGCTACATATGCATTTACCTTTCCACCTAGTAATCCCATTTCTTGACTCCACTCTGAAGATAGACCTCTAGTAACAGTAAAATACACATGAACATAAGGTTCATGAAAACACCTGTGAACAAAGTTACTCACTGAAAAACTATAATTATAAAATACTGGAAGCTGCTTTTATTAGCTCATATACAGGATACAGTCAGATAAACAATGGAACATCTAAACAGTGGTGTACCACATAGCTATAAAAAAGAGGGAGGACGATTTCTATGAACTGATTTCCAGGATACGGTGTTAAGTGGAAAAAAAAAGCATAAAAGAAAAGCTAGAGTAGGTTCCCCTTCTTATAAGAAAGAAGGGGATATAAGAAAATATATATGTATCTGTTCATTTGAGCAAAAGAAATACAGGAAGGATAAACCAGAAACTAAAGGAACAGGGTGTGTGGCGGGGTGCAGGTGGGGAAGGAGGATTAGGATTGAGACTGCAGGGATAAGGAGGAAGTGACATTAAGTACATCTTTTCATAGAGGTCTGACTTTAAGAACCACAGTGATATTTCACATACCCAACAAACAAATCCAACTAGATATGAGATATGAGGGAATCCAAAATGGACGACAAACATTTCCCACTTCTGTCTGCTGAGAGGGCCTGGGAGTACTGGTCCTCCACAGCAAAATAATGAGCATATCTAGCAACCAGATCTTAGTTCTAAACACCATTTTCTACTAAAAAAAGGAGACAAGAGAAATGGCTGATTCCAAGACTGGGGAAGGGAACATACACGATGAACCTGGAACATCTTGTGATGCCAAAAAATAAGGAAGTGTTCAAAAAATGAAGAAAGCTTGTTGAAAGAACACAGGATTCCATGTGAAAAAGCTCTTAATGTCCAAAACTAAAAAAAAAAAAAAAAGCTTAACAATAAAATAATGAAGGTACTAAATTTTAACCTGCAGAATAAAATAAATGCTAAGTCTAGACTGATATAAATAACCAAATAAATACACTGGAGGAAAGAGCATAGCTTTTCCTTATAGAATTCCAATGAATTCCAATTAATGTAGAAGGAAAGAAAGGAGGAAAAATCAGTTAGGCTAATACCATAGCAATAATTGTCGAAATCAAAATCAACTGATGAATGCTAAATTAATTAAGTTTGATGTGAAATAGGATTCACAGTCTCAAAGAATCTCCCCCAAGATATTTATTAACTACAAAGAAAAAGGAAGTTATTTTACAGAGGTGAAACCCAGCAGATACCACCTCAACCAAGTGATTAAGATCAACATCATTAACCCCTTGATATATGAGAAAGACAAATCACCACTTCAGTGGTAGTCTTGCCAGAAATGTGTAACTTCATCCTAGTCATGAGAAATCATCAGATGAACTCAAACTGAGGGGAATGCTATGAAATAACTGATCATTCTATTCAAAAGCATTATGATCAGGAAAAAGAAGGCAGGGATTGTTAAAGATTGGTAGAAAATAGGAAAAAAATGACTAAATGCAATGTGGGATCCTAGAATAAAAAAGGAGAAACAGGGTAAAATACCTTAAACTCAAATAAATTTTCAAATACATCTGTAGTATTGGTAATAATCATAGCACTATTAACTTCCTGATTCTAATTGTACTATGGTTATGCAAGATGTTAACATCAGGGGAAGCTAGGTGAGGAATATTTGGAAACTCCATGATTTTTGCAACTTTTTAAAGGTCTGAAATTAGTTCAAAATAAAGAGTAATAATTTTATTTTTTCTTTTTTGAGATGCAGTCTCGCTCTGAGGCCCAGGCTGGGGTGCAGTGGTGCAATCTTGGGTCACTGCAACCTCCGCTCTCAGGTTCAAGCAATTCTCCCACCTCAGCTTCCCAAGTAGCTGGGATTACACGTGAGTACCACTATGCCCAGCTAAATTTTTGTATTTTTAGTAGAGCCAGGGTTTGGCCATGTTGGCCAGGCTGGTCTTAAACTCTTGGCCTCAAGTGATCTGCCTGCCTTGGCCTCACAAAGTGCTGGGATTACAGGTGTGAGCCACTGGGCCTGGCCAAGAGTTATAAAATTCTAATGTGAAAGATGGATATGTGTTATCCATTCCATCCTGGGATAAACCAGGATAGAACTGAGGCAAGGAAAGCTTGAGTTGGAAGAGGCACTAAGCATTTAATTCTACTATTTATATTTCCTTGTTTTCGCTACTGAGAATTATGTATCCCTTGTAAATAATAGGGAATGAAAATGTCATTCTGAGATAAGGATTTGTTTATCCTATTGCAAGTGATTGTTCATCTTTTCTTTCACTTTACAAGTAAGTTTATTTAATGGATCTTAATTTTAAACACTACTTTTAAAGAAATTATAAGTTTCTCAAGCATGTTCCATTTTCTAATTTTGGAATTTGCCTCTAATTATATTGAAAACTTGATGATAGTACAGTCCTTCTCCAAAATTATCTTGTTTTCCCCAATTATAAAATATATGTTTACTGAAAAACATTTAGAATACAGAAAAATAAAAAGTAACAGTGTAGTTTCCTCATTTCACTTTTTCGTAAGTGGAAGTTTCATGTCTGGATCAAATCCCATCAAAAGAAATGGAAGCCTTACTTATTTAATTACCATGCATCTTGTAGGACTGATAACAATTGGAAAAATTGTTAGTGTAATACTTTCAGAATGCTGACACTAAGTAAATCTTCACAAAAATAAAAGGATAGGAAAAAAATTGTATTGCAGCTTTGTGGTCTGGCTTACTTTGAACTCGCATAGAATTATTTAAACCTTTTAAATTTCTTTTAGAAAATTTCATTGAAACAACAAAGGACTTAGCAATTTATAAAACCACTGTCACAGATTCCAACTGGAGTGGATACCATGGTGCAGGTGCAGATCCCCTTCAGGACCAAGGCATGTGATCCTCCAGCTTTCAGGGAGTGCTAGCTATTGACAACTCACCTCTGAGTTCCTTCCTGGACTTGCCCTCTGTCGAAAGATATTGTCTGGCTTAAGGCTATGCTGCTCCCTGGAGGAGCCAGTATGCAATGACTGGCTCTTGCCTCAGGTTGGCATGACTCTGAAGGGCTACCAGCTCCAGAAGTCCTGTGGGATTGACTGAAACTTTCTTCTCCCTCTGCCCAATCCTGCTGCATTTGCTTCCTCACGGGTGCTGTCCCTAAGGGCGTTTTCTAATATCCTACATGAAATCTGGAAGTCTGTTTCCCAGGTAAACAGGCTTTCCCAAAACAAATCTTTCCCAACCTAAGAAATGATCTCATTAAATTAATTAATTATATGTCACAGTGTTTCTGTAATACAGTAACAAAGCATTAGGTTAAAAATATAGATGTCCCTGTTTTAGGCCCAACTCTCAAATGTTGACTTTGCTTTTGTCAGCATGAAGTATAAGAAAGTACGTAAGAGCTTTAGGGCCTGGAAGCATGAGTTCAAATCAATTTATAGCACTGTGACCCTGAGCAGGCTACTTCACCTCTCTGAGCTCCAGTTTCCCCATTGTAAAGTGGGATGATAATAGCAAATGAACAATGTGACTATGAGGACTGTATGAGAGATACTGTATGCCTGGAGTTTTCAACAACTGACTCCTTCTTCAACCCATTATATCAGAAGTGGAAGCAGAAATCGAGAGTCCCTGTCTTGAAGAGATCATTGTATTACTGGGGCTAGCAGGTGTGTTATTCAGAAAGGTACAGGTAGAATCACAGACTATGTGACAAGTGCTGAAACAGTCAAACATACAATATGCTTCAAAAGCTGGAGGAAGGAAGATCTATCCCAGACTGTAAGCATCTGGCTAGGGAGGTAACATTTGAGCTAAATAATGAATAGGATGAATTCATCAAGAGGGGGAGAATAAAAGAGTATTCTAAGCAAAATAAAGAACCTTTTAAAGGTAGTAAGCATTAACAGTTACAGTGGATCAGGAATATGAAACTGTACAGTTTATGTTTTATTCTTTTCAAAGTAGTTTTTTAAAAAATTTAGTTTTTATTCTTATAGAGACAGAGTCTTGCTATGTTGCCCAGGCTTGTCTCAAACTCCGAGCCTCAAATGAGCCTCCTGCCTCAGCCTCCCAAAGTCCTGACATTACAGGAATTAGCCTAAAATTACAGAGTTTGGCTGACGTGTATATGGTGGTGGTTTAAGGTAATAAGCTGAATGGTTCTAGGGGTATACAAAGGAGTTTGGGTTTCATTTTCTAAGGGACAGGGGAACCACTGAAGATTTTAAGCTGGGAGGCATCATGACTAGATCTGAGTGATAACGACTTCTGGTTTAAGGTGGCTCCTTGACTTTTTCTAACAGAACGTTAACACTTAACAACAAATTAAATTTTAAAAAGGAAACATTCACCAGGAAACAAGGACTATCCTGATATAAAGTATAAACTCTGGTGATTAAGAAACAGAAGATTATGGGTAGAGCTAAGAGGTAAGCACAGGAAAGCTCAGAGTCTAATCTCCTTCCCCAACTAAACTGGTAAAATGACAACATTTTTGAGAATTATATTATTCCTAAATCTGAAGAAAAGCAAACAGAAGAGGTATCTTTACATTTTCCTTCTTCTGAACAGAAATGAGAAAAAACTGCAGGGGAAAAAAACAGATGACCAGGACTGACAGACATATGTAAAGGTTCCAGGATGTTACAGGATGCATTGTGACCCATTTCCAGTACCTGTGGATGTAGCCTTACCTGGAAACACAGATGCTACTCGACTTACGATGGGGTTATGTCACAATAAACCCATTGTTAGTTGAAAATACATTTAATACATTTAACCTACTGAGCATCAGGGCTTAGCTTAGCCTATCTTAAATGTGTTCAGAACACTTCTATCAGCCTACAGTTGAGCAAAATCATCTAACACAAGGCTCATTTAAAAAAAAAAAAAAAAAAAAGAAGAGTTTATGGCTGGCAAGGTGGCCAAATAGGAACAGCTCCGGTCTGCAGCTCCTAGTGAGATCAACACAGAAGGCAGGTGATTTCTGCATTTCCAATTGAGGTACCCGGCTCATCTCACTGGGACTGGTTAGATAGTGAGTGGAGCCCATGGAGGGCAAGCAGAAGCAGGGTGGGGCATTGCCTCACCCGGAAGGCACAAGGGGTTGAGGAACTCCCTCCCCTAGCCAAGGGAAGCCATGAGGGATCATGCCATGAGGCATGGTACACTCCAACCCAGATACTACACTTTTCCAACGGTCTTCGCAACCCACAGACCAGGAGATTCCCTCGGGTAGGTACACCACCAGGGCCCTAGGTTTCAAGCACAAAACTGGGCGGCTGTTTGGGCAGACACCAAGCTAGCCATAGGAGTTTTTTTTTTTCATACCCCAGTGGTGCCTGGAATGCCAGAGAGATTGTTCACTCCCCTGTAAAGGGGGCTGAAGCCAGGGAGCCAAGTGGTCCAGCTCGGTGAATCCCACCCCCACAGAGCCCAGCAAGCTAAGATCCACTGGTTTGAGATTCTCACTGCCAGCACAGTAGTGTGAAGTAGACCTGGGACACTCGAGCTTGGTGGGGAAAGGGGTGTCTACCATTACTGAGGCTTGAGTAGATAGGCGGTTTTCCCCTCACAATGTAAACAAAGCCTCTGAGAAGTTCAAACTGGGCAGAGCTCACACAGCTCGGCAAAGCTGCTGAAGCCAGACTGCCTCTCTAGATTCCTCCTCTCTGCACGGGGCATCTCTGAAAGAAAGGCAGCAGCCCCAGTCAGGGGCTTATAGATAAAACTCCCATCTCCCTGGAATAGAGCATCTGGGGGAAGGGGCGGTTGTGGGCGCAGCTTCAACAGACTTAAACATTCCTGCCTGCTAGTTCTGAAGGGAGCAGTGGATTTCCAAGAGCAGTGGATCTCCCAGCACAGCATTCGAGCTCTGTTAAGGGACAGATTGCCACCTCAAATGGGTCCCTAACCCCTGTGCCCCCTGACTGGGAGACAACTCCCAGCAGGTGCAGCTGGCAGGTGTAGCTCTGGGACAAAGCTTCCAGAGGAAGGAACAGGCAACAATCTTTGCTGTTCTGCAGCCTCTGCTGGTGATACCTAAGCAAACAGGGTCTTGGAGTGGACCTCCAGCAAACTCCAGCAGACCTGCAGCAGAGAGGCCTGTTAGAAGGAAAACTAACAAACAGAAAAGAATAGCATCAACATCAACAGAAAGGACATCCACACAAAAACCCCATCTGAAGGTCACCAACATCAAAGACTAAAGGTAGATAAATCCACGAAGATAAGGAAAAACCAGCGCAAAAAGGCTGAAAATTCCCAAAACCAGAACTCCTCTTCTCCTCCAAAGGATCACAACTCCTTGCCAGCAAGGGAACAAAACTGGATGGAGAATGAATTTGATGCACTGACAGAAGTGGGCTTCAGAAGGTGGGTAATAACAAACTCTTCCAAGCTAAAGGAACATGTTTTAACCCAATGGAAGGAAGTTAAGAACCATGAAAAAAGGTTAGAAAAATTGCTAACTAGAATAACCAGTTCAGAGAAGAACATAAATGACCTGATGGAGCTGAAAAACACAGCACGAGAACTCTGTGAAGCATACACAAGTATCAATAGCCAAACTGATCTAGCAGAAGAAAGGATATCAGAGATTGAAGATCAACTTAATAAAATAAGCTTGAAGACAAGATTAGAGAAAAAAGAATGAAAAAGAACAATGCCTCCAAGAAATATGAGACTATGTGAAAAGACCAAACATATGTTTGGTGTACCTGAAAGTGACGGGGAGAATGGAACCAAGCTGGAAAACACTCTTCAGGATATTATCCAGGAGAACTTCCCCAACCTAGTAAGACAGGCCAACATTCAAATTCAGGAAATAACAGAGAACATCACAAAGATACTCCTCAAGATGAGCAACCCCAAGACACATAATCGTCAGATTCACTACAGTTGCAATGAAGGGAAAAATGCTAAGGGCAGACAGAGAGAAAGGTAGAGTTTAGAGAAAGGTAGAGTTACCCACAAAGGGAAGCCCATCAGACTAACAGCAGATTTCTCTGCAGAAACCCTACAAGCCAGAAGAGAGTGAGAGCCAATATTCAACTTTTTTTTTTGAGACAAAGATTCACTTTTGTTGCCCAGGCTAGAGTGCAATGGCGTGATCTTGGCTCACTGCAATCAATGCCTCCCAGGTTCAAGCATTTCTCCTGCCTAAGCCTCCTGAGTAGCTGGGATTACAGGCATGTGCCACCACACCCAGCTAATTTTCTATTTTTAGTAGAGACGTGGTTTCTCCATGTTGGTCAGGCTGGTCCAGAACTCCCATCCTCAGGTGATCCAACTACCTCGGCCTCCCAAAGTGCTGGATTACAGGTGTGAGCCACTATGCCTGGCCTCAACATTCTTAAAAAAAAGAATTTTCAACCCAGAATATCATATCCAGCCAAACTAAGCTTCATAAGTGAAGGAGAAATAAAATCCTTTACAGACAAGCAAATGCTGAGAGATTCTGTCACCACCAGGCCTGCCTTACAAGAGCCCCTGAAGGAAGCACTAAATATGGAAAGGAAAAACTGGTACCAGCCACTGCATAAACATGCCAAATTGTAAAGACCACTGACACTATGAAGAAACTGCATCAACTAATGGGCAAAACAACCAGCTAGCATCATAATGACGAACAAATTCACACATAACAATATTAGCCTTAAATGTAAATGGACTAAATGCCCCACTTAAAAGACACAGACTGGCAAATTGAATAAAGAGTCAAGACCTATTGGTGTGCTGTATTCAGGAGACCCATTTCACATGCAAAGACACACATAGGCTCAAAATAAAGGGATGGAGGAATATTTACCAAGCAAATGGAAAGCAAAAAAAAAAAAAAAAAAAAGCAGGGATTGCAATCCTAGTCTCTGATGAAACACACTTTAAACCAACAAAGGCCAAAAGAGACAAAGAAGGGCACTACATAATGGTAAAGAGATCAATGCAACAATAGTGGGAGACTTTCACACCCCACTGTCAATATCAGACAGATCAATGAGACAGAAAATTAACGATGATATTCAGGACTTGAACTCAGCTCTGGACCAAGCAGACCTAATAGACATCTACAGAACTCTCCACCCTAAATCAACAGGGTATACATTCCTCTCAGCACCACATAGCACTTATTCCAAAATTGACCACATAATTGGAAGTAAAACACTCCTCAGCAAATACAAAAGAATGGAAATCATAACGAACAGTTTCTCAGACGACAATGCAATCAAATTAGAACTCAGGATAAAAAAACTCAGTCAAAACTGCACGACTACATGGAAACTGAACAATCTGCTGCTGAATGACTACTGGGTAAATAATGAAACTAAGGCAGAAATAAGTAAGTTCTTTGAAACCAATGAGAACAAAGACACAATGTACCAGAATCTCTGGGACACGACCAAAGCAGTGTTTAGAGGGAAATTTACAGCACTATATGCCCACAGGAGAAAGTGGGAAAGATTTAAAATCAACACCCTAACCTCACAGTTAAAAGAACTAGAGAAGTAAGAACAAACAAATTCAAAAGCTAGCAGAAGACAAGAGCAGAACTGATAAGTCTGGTCTTCTGCCAGTCTGCTCATGTGGCAATACACCCAGGCAAAGTCACCCCAAATCACCAGACTTCTCACATCTAACTGGCATGTTCTTTCTGGATCAAGCGTTCAGCTTCTTTCCAGTTCTCTAGCACTTCCTCGTTCTGGCCTTTCCAGGTGTTTCACATAAGCTAGTAGGTTGTGTATTCCCCTACTGTATTTGGTGTCTAGAAACCCAATCTAGTCCAACACTGTTTTCCAAATTAGGCATTTCATCATCTTTAATTGATAACTCCCATGTAAAGTGGCATCTTAACTGCTCCAGACTATCCTTGATCTGATGATCATCAGCATTTTTACTCATGGTTGCTGTGAATTAGGCAGCAGTTCTGCAATGGTTTAGCTATACTCCTCTGACATCGAGGCCTCCTCACTTTTTCTTCTCCCACACACCTTGCCTTAGGGCCAAAAGCTAATCTTGTATCAGTCCCCATAAGAAGCTCAGTCTCCCCCATATATATACACACACACATACATACACACACACACACACACACACACACACCTGCTATGTACACACAAATATTAAAACATTTTAAAAAGGCAGCACAGGCTCTCAGTCATCCTAAATTCCCTGGTTTCTGTTTCCAGGAGGCTCTGAACGTGGCCTTTCTGGGCACCATCTCCTCCTACCTCTCCATCTCCTGGAATCCTTTCACCAGGCCCTCTGGAACTCAGTAGAATCTCCACTTCCCTCACCCTTTCCTGCAGGCGCTCTCATTGCCATCTTGTTGCAACAAACCTGGTTCTTGTCTGCTGGCACAGCTGCCTCTGCAGACCTTCTGCTACTGGAGGCCGAGATGGAGTAGATGTCTTCTTCATGCTTCACTGCTGCTCCTCCCACTCTAAAAACACTCAGTTTTGAATCTCATGTTATCAGACCCTGTTATTCATTACTGCTGCTTGCTATAGGCATCTACTGACCCTTGGCTCACTCACTCCCTTTCATTCCTTGAAGATGTTAACTCAAAACTCACTGTCATTCTGTCATCACCATGGCCTTGTTTCCTGGTAATAATGGAAGCCCATATCCTTCCAATACTATGGGCACCCAGATTCCTTGTTTTCTTCTTGAATGGTCATGTCCTCTATTTTCCATTGGTAACTCACTCCAGTGGACATACTCAAGACTTTTATTTCCAATAACTCCATTTCCCCCAGAATCTCAATTTCAACTACCTCCTTCCTCAGCCATCTACCTTTGATCTGCCCAGTTCACACTCTCTAAAACCCTAACTCAAACAATCCTTCAGCCCCACTGGGACCTACAATCCATGTTTGTTTGTTTGTTTGTTTATTTATTTATTTATTTTGAGATGCAGTCTTGCTCTGTCACCCAGGCTGGAGTGCAGTGGCATGACCCTGGTGCACTGCAACCTCAGCCTCCTGGATTCGTGATTCTCCTGCCTCAGCCTCCTGAGTAGCTGGGATTACAGGTACATGTCACCACACCCAGCTAATTTTTGTATTTTTAGTATAGACAGGGTTTCACCATGTTGGTCAGGCTGGTCTCAAACTCCTGACCTTGTGATCTGCCTGCCTAGGCCTCCCAAAGTGCTTGGATTACAGGTGTGAGCCACCACACCCAGCCCAACTTTTCCTACCTCCTGTTCATTGATCTACTTTCTTCTAATGTCTCTTCTTTGCTCTGCATTGTGCCCCAGGTCAATTATTAAAATCCTCCTTTTGCATATATTCTCAAATTCTTCACCCTTCTTGCTTTGCAGTACTTACCCAGCTAAATTACAGCCCTGGTTAAATTTCATTTTCCAACTACTTCATGCCCACACCATCAGAGCTGAACATGGTTGAAAAAATATCACACAACTACAATACATTCATGAACATTAACCTCCAGTGGGCCCTGGCAGTCATGATGTATTTACCTAGTTATTCACTCTACCACTTTCTTAATTATTTCATGCCTTTTCTCTCCTCTCACACCTTCAGCACCCTTTTCTTCATTCTGACTCTCAGCTGATGATTTTGTTCCCTGTTTCAGCGAGGAAACAGAAGCAATCAAGAGGTCTGCCACAAGTTTTCTCTTGTATACCAACTCTTCCACTGGTATCTGTACCTCCGTACTTTACTCTTTTTTCCTGTGATTACAGACGAACAGTTTTTCCTGCTAACTAAGGCCAATCTCAACAGAGCCTCTGGATACCATACCCACAGAGTATCTGAGAACAGTGCCCAGAGCTGTTCCTGTTTTGCTTCCATCTTTCATTCTACCTTCTTTATTGGCTTTCTCATCAGCACACAGTACCTCATCAGTAAGCTATTAGCACTTTGATCTGCAAAAGCAAATTTTTTCTTGATCCCAATTCCCCTTTTGGCTACTGATTCTTTTCATCTCTTAAAGCAAAATCATTGAAATGCCTACATTCACTGTCATTCCTCCTTTCCCTCCATTTCCTCTGCCCCACTTCAATTCACTGAGAGTGCTCCTCCATGGTGTTAAAGCCAATGATCAATTCTTAGTACTCACTTCATTATCAATTGTACAAAATAGCATTTGGCAGACTTAATCACTCTCACTACTCGACAATTCTTTTTTTCGTCTTGGCTTTCAGCATACCTCACTCTCTCCAGTATTCCCCCGACCTTTCTGCCCATTCCTCTATTTCTTTTACTGATATTTATATTCCCCTGCTTCTAAGCATAAAAGGCTTCAATCAGGTCTTGGATCTCTTCCTTTCTCTATCTGCTCCCATGCCTACAACCACCTTATCCAGTCTCATGGCTTTAAACATCACCTGTAAGTTGATGACTCCCAAATTCATATCCAGCCATTCCTCTGAACAGACTATGTAACCGTCAGGTAGATGTTTCTACTTAGATGCCTAATAAGCATCTAAAACTTAGCTATCCAAAACAGAGCTCCTGAACTTCCCCACATACTTGCTTTCCTTTCAGTCTTTCCTTCTAAGTGGCAATTCCATTCTTCCTAATGCTCACACCATCCTGCATGGTCTCCCTATCTTCAAAATACAAGAATCTGACTGCTTCTCACCACTTCCATTGCTTTTGTCTAGTTCATCTTCATCTTTTATGTAAGTGCTTGAAAGAGCCTCCAAATGGCTTGTTTGTACCCTCGAGCCCCCTACAGCCTATTCTCAACACAAGAGCCAGAGTGATCCTGTGAAAACCAGTCAGACAGTGTCCTTCTACCTGGAACCTTCCTGTGACTTCCTGTCATCACAGGAACTTACAGACCACACAAGGACCCCCACACGACCTGGCTCTTCACTACCTCTGTCCCTGGCTGTTACTGCTCACTCTCTGGCTTCTGCCAATGCTTAACAGTACACTAGGCATCATCCTGCTGCATCACAGCCTTTGTAGTTGCCTGGAAAGCTCTTCCCCAGATGGCCATATGCTTCACCTCACACCCTCAATTCCTTCACGTTTCACTCAAATGTCAGCTTTCCAGGGAGGTCTCTTTCCTCACCTCTCACTCTAAAATTACATACCTCTCTTTTCACTGATATTACTCCCCCCCATCCACTTTTTTTCTGAGCACTAAGAAAACTACACGGATGTATGTTACTTATTTGTTTGTGATCTCCCTCCCCCAACTCCCGTAATGTAAACTCTATGAAGGCAGGGATTCTTATCTGTTTTGTTAATTGCTATGTACCCAGCACTTAAAACAGTGTCTGGCACATAACAGTCATTAAATATTGATGAGTTAAATGAACAAAAGTTATCCACCTTCAATAATAACAATAAAATGTGTGAAAAGAATCACCCAAATATGACCAAGATGAAATAAAATGGCATGGGAAAAATGTAGCTTACTAATATAATACATTCAAAAATCCACGGAGCACTAAAAAATAGCTAACCAAACACAAGCACATTTAAAAAATGAGAAAGGAACACAGCAAAAGAGAAACAGCAGAAGAAAACAAAGCTCAAACAGAAGAAAATTCTTGAATTCTTCACAATAGATTCATGCTATTGAGCTTAGTAAGAACATATATTCAATAAAATAAAAACTTGACTCTGAGATAATAAATAGCCCTGTACAATGAAAAGCAGAGTGTATAGCCAAATAAATAAATGGAGGATACCAATATGTCATCACGATGGGTTAAGTACATACATTAGAAATATTAATAAAACATACAGTGCAGAAAATAAAATTAAGGACAATTTCTATAAAATTAAGTAGCATAGAATAGAATGTAAATTGTTACCCCTGAAATAATACAGAACTACTTTTCATTAAAAATCAGAGGTTCAAAGAGGTTTATTTTCAGATCACTAGCTAGAAAATTTGCCAACTGGTAGCTCCAACTAATCATAAGAGATTTTAAAAGACAATGTTTTTCAAAAGAAACAATAAAAAGATTTAATATATTGTGCATTACCTGTTTTTTTCACAACAGAAACTACAAATCCTAGTAGGTCCACCTCAGAACAAGATGGCTGAAAGTCTGGATCTAGAAATTTGCTGAAGTGAAGGAGTTCCCGTGGTTGGTAAACCTGAAATAAAATTTCATCTGAAGCCTACAAAAAAACAAAACAAAAATTCAATATATGCAGATTCCATAAACTAATAAAATAAGCACTTATCAAAACTGAAAAATTACAATGAAAGGTTTGTACCGGTAGTTGTTGATACTGAGTTTTTTTTGTCGCCACTAACTGTATGTTGGCTCTTTCAGATTTACTTTTAGATTTTGAAGTTGCAAGATGATAGATTCTATATCTCTTTCCTTCAGTTAACAGAGAATATAAATCTGATGATGGACGCCAAATACTCAATATAACTGTTTAGAGAAAAGATGAGAAAGACACAATGGGAAGAATTGATTATCATTTAAATTTTCGTTTCAAAATAAATGCAAAGTTTTTAACTATTTTATTAAAAAGTGCTAAAAACAAAGCATTTACATACTCACCTGAATCTTTTGCTTTTTTTGAATAGCTTACAATACGCAACTTCCACACAGTTGTGACATCCCTTGATAAACCTTGTTCTTTTTGCTCAGCAGATTCCATGGCTTTCCTGATTTCCAACTGGATCTGAGCTTGTTTCTTATCATTCAACATTTGCCTGTGATTATTCAAGGCTCTTAATTGCTCTTCACTGAAATAACCCTGTGACCATTTAAGATATTGGAGTAAAAAACAATCAAAATAAAACAAAAAGTCCCATCTATTGTAATCGGATCACTTTAAAGGAGACAAATCAACAAAATTAGAGTTCATTTTAAGGATTTGGTTAATGTAATCAGTTTCTCACATAATATTCTCAGGTGCCTCAAACTGTTGCTAATTCTATTTCCCTAAGGCAAAAATGATCCTCCAGTTATAAATGTATTCTAATACTCATAATCATCACCACGTACATTATACATAGTTAACATATGAATGCTTACTATTTTGAGAAATAGATCTTTGTATTGTAAATGTACTAACTCATTTAATCTTCACAACAATCCATTATATCATTGTTTCTGTGTTGTAGGTAATAAAACTGAAGCACAAAGAGAACAACTGATTTGCACAAGCCACATAGGTAGAGGTTGGTCCTAGAACCCTCATTCTTAGCCCCAGGGGTATAATTTCAGAAATGGATGCCTAGGCCAGGCGCGGTGGCTCACGCCTGTAATATCAGCACTTTGGGAGGCCACAGTGGGCGGATCACGAGGTCAAGAGATTGAGACCATCCTGGCCAACATGGTGAAACCTTGTTTCTACTAAAGTTACAAAAAGTAGCTGGGTGTGGTGATGCCTGCCTGTAGTCCCAGGCTGGAGAATCACTTGAACCCGGGAGGCAGAGGTTGCAGTGAGCTGAGATCGCACCACTGTACTCCAGCCTGGCAACCGGACGAGACTCCATCTCAAAAAAAAAAAAGAAAAAAATACAAAGATAACTTTAATAAAGTCAAATCTCATAGACTCATAGGCACTTAGAAACTAAAAATAACCCACTCGTGGTTTTCTCTTGCTAGAAGGTGGAAATGAGGCCCTAATAAATAAATCACTTATCCAGTTACAGAGTGGCTGGGGAAAGGCCCTACTCTAACTCTCATTCTGCCCCCTTATGTCCAGACAAAAAAAAATTGTTAAATTTTGTAGATGAAATTAAAGCTATCTTTATGATGATTCACAGAATGCACAACCTTCAACAAGTATTATAAGAGACAGAGGCAAATAATTTTTAAAGAAAGAATCATAAAGCCTTTGTTTTCAGACCTGCAGCAAGTATACTCACAGATTTTAAAACTGGACTCACTTCTCATAGCGAGAGCCCAAATTGTAACATTTCAGAACAGGAGGGAATTCTATTCAGTACAGCACTGCTTACATTACTAATGAAATATTGTTTATTCGGTAGTCCCACTATTTAAAAAATTTAAGGCTGTATTCACAAGATTTATTAAGTCATCAAGTAAATGAAATTAATCAATTAACAATAAGTAGTTCTGGTAAAATAGTTGCTCCTTCCTCCCTAACAAACTAATCTTAGAATTTGATTTTCTTTTTAGATATCCATGTGTCTAAAAATTTAGCAGGTAGTTTATCTTAATATATAAAATTATGTTCTAATAATAGTAACTAACATTTATATGGAACTTTTATATACATTATCTATTTGATCCTAAAACAACATTTTATGCTCATTTCATACCTATTTTATTCTCATTTACTTTGCTAATGAGAGTACCACAATTCTAAAGCCTATGATATATATCTATATTTTTTTTCTGAGACAGAGTTTTGCTCTTGTTGCCCAGGCTGGAGTGCAGTGGCACCATCTTCATTCACTGCAACCTCCACCTCTGGGGTTCAAGCAATTCTCCTGCCTCAGCCTCCCGAGTAGCTGGGATTACAGGTGCCCACCACCATGCCCAGCTAATTTTTGTATTTTCAGTAGAGACGAGTTTCACCATGTTGGCCTCGAACTCCTGACCTTAGGTGATCCACCTGCCTCAGCCTCCCAAAGTACTGGGATTACAGGCATGAGCCACCACACCCAGCCAGCCTATGCTACTTCTAATAGTTTAGTGCTTCTGAAACATTTCTACCCAAGTACCCTTAAGGTAGAGGATTATCAAGTATACTCCGGGTAGAACCCGAGAAACAGCTAAGAACATGGAAACTAAGCCATTACTTTGAAGATACTTGTTTTATCTTAAAAATAAAAAAGTTTTTTGATTCAGAGTACAGGAGGGACAAAAATAATACAAACAAGTTTTGCCTGCATTTTAAACCAAATTTATTTAATATATAAAATTCTAAAACCCTTCTATCCTCTACTTGGTATAGAGCTGAAAACATACCACCACATTTGTTTGGCATATCACTGAAAACCCCAGAAATGTACACATCCTCTTTGAGAAATTCAGCATTTCAACATACTCCTTCCTGGTATGGCCAGAGACTCTAAAATAGCTTCCCACCTTGAATGATCATCAAGCCTCATTATATGCCCTCTTATTCTCTCACCTCAAGGTAAGCTGGGTCTGCTGCATTCTTCACTGCTTCATAGAGCTCTGCACCATCTTGCAGAGCATGAACTTGCTGTCTTGTTAGTGTACGTGATGGTAAATATGGTTTTGTTGTGTTTTCTAAAAAAAAATATTACTAATTAACTAAACTACATTTGAAAGCAACTAAAACTAAAGAACCATGCAAAAACAAAAATAAGAAACCATTTATCTGCTAAAAGTTTTTTCTCTTTTTTTTGAGACAGGGTCTCACTCTGTCACCCAGGCTGGAGTGCAGTGGTATGATCTCAGCTCACTGCAGCCTCTGCCTCCCGGGTTCAAGTGATTCTCCTGCTTCAACCTTCCGAGTAGCTGGGATAACAGGCACACAACCAGCTAATTTTTGTATTTTTAGTACAGATGGGGTTTCACCATATTGGCTAGGATGGGGTCGAACTCCTCACCTCAAGTGACCCACCCACTTTGGACTCCCAAAGCGTTGGGACTACAGGTGTGATCCACCACGCCTGGCCTCCTAAAAATTTTCTAGGAAAATTTGAAGCTAGTGTGCTCATGGTTAAAAAAAAGTTATACAGAGTTTAATTACAGTAATTTGTAAATTAAGTATATTTGTTTTAATGTATTGCACTTTATTGAGCTTCACAGATAATGCATTTTCTAAAAACACAAATTGAAGGTTTGTGGAAACTACGTTGAGCAAGCCTACTGGTGCCATTTTTGCAACAGTATGTGTGCACATCATGTCTTTGTCACAGAGCTCTGACAGAGATGTATAGCGTGATTAATGTTATTTTCACGCCTCCTAACACAATATCCATTTTGTGGCCCATGGATCATGGAGTCATTTCAACTTTCAAGTCTTATTATTTAAGAAATATATCGGCCAGGTGTGGTGGCTCATGCCTGTGATCCCAGAACTTTGGGAGGCTGAGGCGGGCAGATCACGAGGTCAAGAGATCGTGACCATCCTGGTCAACACGGTGAAACCCCTTCTCTACCAAAAATACAAAAATTAGCTGAGCATGATGGCGTGCGTCTGTAGTCCCAGCTACTCAGGAGGCTGAGGCAAGAGAATCACTTGAACCTGGGAGGTGAAACCTGGCAGTGAGCCAAGACTGCGCCACTACACTCCAGCCTGGTGACACGGCGAGACTCCATCTCAAACAGAACAAAACAAAAACAAAAGAAACTTGTCTTATAAAGAATAGCTGCCACAGTGATTTCTCTGATAGATATGGGTAAAGTGAATTGAAAACCTTCCAGAAAGGATTCACCATTCTAGATACCATTAAGAACATGAGTGTTTCATGGGAAGTCAAAATATCATGAGACATTCACAAGTTTAGAAGAAGTTGATTCAAACCCTCATGAATGACTTTGTGGAGAGGGTTTAAGACTTCAGTGGAGGAAGTAACTGCCTATGTGGTAAAAATAGCAGGAGAACTAGAATTAGAAGTGAAGTCTGATGATGTGACTGAATTACTGCCATGTCACAATAAAACTTAAATGATGAGGAGCTTCAAATAATTTGGCTCTGTGTCCTCACCCAAATCTCATCTTGAATTATAATCCCCACATGTCAAGGGACAGATATGGTGGGAGGTGCCTGGATCACGGGGGCAGATTTCCCCATGTTGTTCCTGTGATAGTGAAGGAGTTCTCGCAAGATCTGATGGCTTAAAAGTGAGAGTTTCCCGTACTCTTTCCTGCCACCTTGTAAAGAAGGTACTTGTTTCTCCTTCATCTTCCACTACGATTTTAAGTTTCCTGAGGCCTCCTCAGCCATGTGGAACTGTCAATCAATTAAACCTTGTTCCTTTATAAATTATCCAGCCTCAAGTATTTTTTATAGCAGCATGGGAATGAACTAATACAGAGAATTGGTACAAGGAGAGAGGTACTGCTATAAAGATAACCTGAAAATGTGGACTTTGGAACTAGGTAACAGGCACAGGTTGGAAGAGTTTGGAGGGCTTGGAAGAAGACAGGAAAATGTGAGAGAGTCTGAACTCCCTAGAGACTTGTTGAATGCTTTTGACCAAAATGCTGACAGTGATATGGACAATGAAGTCCAGGCTGAGGTAGTCTCAGATGGAAATGAGGATCTTATTGGGAAGTGAAGCAAAGGTCACTCTTGCTATGATTTAGCAAAGACACTAGTGGCATTTTGCCCCTGCCCTACAGATCTGTGCAACATTGAACCTGAGAGAGATGATTAGGGTATCTTGTAGAAGCAATTTTTAAGCAGCAAAGTGTTCAAGGGCTGATCTGGCTTTTCCTAGAAACACAGAGTCATGTGCATTCACAAAGAGATGGTTTGAAATTGGAACTTATATTTAAAAGGGAAGCAGCAGAGCACAAAAGTTTGGAAAATCTGCAGCCTGACCATGAAGTGGAAAAGAAAAACCCATTTCCTAGGGAAAAATTCATGCCAGTTGCAGAAGTTTGCATAAGTAATGAGGAGACAAATGTTAATAGCCAAGACAACAGAGACAATGTCTCCAAGACGTATCAGAGATCTTCCCTGCAGACCCTTCCAACACAGGCCTGGAGGCCTAGGAGGGAAAAATGGTTTTGTGGGCTGGGCCCAGCCAGGGCCCCACTGCTCTGTGCAGCCATAGGACATGATGCCCTGTGTCCCACCTGCCCCAGCTCCAGCTATGGATGAAAAGGGCCAAGGTACAGATCGGGTGATTGCTTCAGAGGGCGCAAGCCCTAAGCCTTGGTGGTCTCCATGTAGTGTTGGGCCTGTGGGTAAGCAAAAGACGAGATGAGCTGGGAGCCTCTGCCTAGATTTCAGAGGATGTATGGAAGCACCTGAGTATGCCCGGGCAGAAGTATGCTGCAGGGGCAGAGCCCTCATAGAGAACCTCTGTTAGCACAGTATGGAAGGAAAAAATGGGGTTGGAGCCACCCCCAACAGTCTTCACTGGGGAACTGCCTAGTGGAGCTGTGAGAAGAGGGCCACTGTCCTCCACTGAAAGCTTGCACTGTGCAGCTGTCACTCAATGTCAGCCCATGGAAGTAGTTGCAGGGGCTGTAGCCTGCAGAGCCAAAGGGGCAGAGCTGCCCAAGGCCGTGGAAGCCCACCCCTTGTATCAGCATGCCCTGGATGTGAGACGTGGAGTCAAAGGAGATTTTAGAGCTTTAATGACTGCGCTGGGTGTGGTGGCTCGTGCCTGTAATACCAACATTTTGGGAGGCCAAGGTGGGCGGATCACCGGAGGCTAGGAGTTTAAGACCAGCCTGATCAACATGCCAAAACCCCATCTCTACTAAAAATACAAAAATTAACTAGGCATAGTGTGGTACACCTGTTAATTCCAGCTACTTGGGACGCTGAGGCATGAGAATTGCTTGAAACCAGGAGGTGGAGGTTGCAGTGAGCCAAAATCTCTCCAACGCATTCTAGCCTAGGCAACAGAGCAAGACCCTGCCTCAAAAAAAAAAAAAAAGGAAAATAAAAGAAAAAAAGATTTAATGATTGCCTGGCTAGGTTTCGGACTTGCATGGGGCCTGTGGCCCCTTTGTTTTGGCCAATTTCTCCCATTTGGAATGGGAACATTTACCCAATGCCTGTACCCTCACTGTCTCTTGGAAATAACTAGTTTGCATTTGATTTTACAGGCTCATAGGTGGAAGGGATTTGTCTTGTCTCAGGTGAGACTTTAGACTTAAACTTTTGAGCTAATGGTGGAATTAGTTAAGACTTTGGGGGACGCCTGGGAAGGCATGATTGGTTTTGAAATGTGAATAGGACACGAGATTTGGGAGGGTCTGGGGCAGAATGATATGGTTTGGCTCTGTGTCCCTATCCAAATCTCATCTCCAATTGTAATCCCCATGTGTTGAGGCAGAGAGCTGGTGGGAGGTGATTGGATCATGGGGGCGGTTTCCACCATGCTGTTCTTGTGCTAGTGAGGGAGTTCTCACAAGATCTGATGGCTTAAAAACAGCAGTTTCCCCTGCACTCTCTTCTGCCACCTTATGAAAAAGGTATTTGCTTCTTGTTTGCCTTGTGCCATGACTGTAAGTTTCCTGAGGCCTCCCCAGCCATGTGTAACTGTAAGTCAATTAAACTTCTTTCCTTCAGAAATTACATAGTCACAGGTATTCTTTACAGCAGTGTGAGAACAGATTAATACACAGTTGCTTCTTATGGATGAGCAAAGAAAGTAGTTTCTTGAAGGAATCTACTCCTGGTGAAGATGCTGTGAGTATTGTTGAAATGACAACAAAGGATTTAAAATATTACATAATATTCTGATAAAGCAGAGTTTTATAGAATTGACTCCAATTATGAAAGCAGTTCTACCATGGATAAAATGCTATCAAACAGCACTGCATGCTACAGAGAAATCTTTCATGAAAGGAAAAGTCAATCAATGCTGCAAGTGCCATTGTCTTATTTTAAGAAATTGCCACGACTGCCCCCAACCTTCAGCAACTACCACTCTAATCAGTCAGCAGGCATAAATACCAATAAAAGATGCTCCACCAGCAAAAATTTTACAACTCACTGAAGGCACAGATGATCATTAACATTTTTTTTTTAAGCAATAAAGTATATTAAGGTATGTGCATTTTTTAACAACATAATGCTACTACTCATTTAAGAGATTCCAGTATGGTGTAAACATGACTTTTGTATGCCCTGGGAAACCAAAATATTCATGTGACTTGCTCTACTGTAATATTTGCTTTATTACGGTGGTCTAGAATCAAACTCACAGTATCTCTGAGATAGTATGCCTGTAAATTATTTCATATTCACTTATTCATGAAAATAGTATGATCTAGTGATAATTTTAAGCAAATAAAATGTAAGGGGCAATATTTCTGCAGATTTATATAGAACATGTAAGTTACACGTTCTTCCTCAAAAAATTTACATGGACAAAGACAACTAGAGAGAACAGGAAATGAGACATCACTAAAATTTTGGAAGCTAAGAATTTGTTGGACAAGTAAATGACAAAGCAGCCTGAGAACATGTAACTTACATGTTCTATGTAAATGTGAGTTACATGTTCTACATAATGTAAGTTATAGACATGTAAGTTACATGTTCTATATAAATCATGAGGAAACGCAGAAAAACATACAATCTTCTGCAACAAAAGGGAGACATGAAAAAATAAAATTTATGTCAAATAAACATAAAAACATCATGATTTTTAATATTAAAATTGACACCACGAGAATAATAGGTCCTACTTCCAGGTATAATAACACGTGAAAAATAATAAATATAATGACAAAAATGCAAAAGTCACATAATATAGGTAAGAATTGAGGAAAAAGAGTACAAATGGCTTAGGGAAAAATAATCTGATGTTTCTGTCCCTTGTTGCTATTCTTTCTCTAATATCACAAAAGAATAATCTAGATACTCAAAAATAAAGTCAATTTATTACTCAAAAACAATTTACTCGTTACAAATGTTAAATTGAAAGTCTCTAAAACTTTTTTCTCATGTTAGAAATAAAAATGTGTACTATAGAACTCATTTTACCTTCATGTTCTTCAAATTCCTCTTGAATTTTAGTGAATAAGGCTTCTAGTCTCTTTTGTTGGGCCTCTGCATGTTTTGCTGCTTCCTTTTCTTCCTCTCTTTCATTGCGAAATATGTATAATCCAGATGATGTCTTCTCCATCCACTGTAATGATGTGGTACACACACAGAAAAGTCATATATAGAACATTCAAATTAATTGTCTCAGGCAGGGCATGGTGGCTCACACCTGTAATCCCAGAACTTTGGGAGGCTGAGGTGGGTGGATCACCTGAGGTCTGGAGTTCGAGACCAGCCTGACCAACATGGTGAAACCCCATCTCTAACAAAAATACAAAATCAGTCGGGCTTGGTGACACATGCCTGTAATCCCAGCTATTTGAGAGGGTGAGGCAGGAGAATCACTAGAACCCGGGAGGTGGAGGTTGTAGTGAGCCAAGATCACGCTATTGCACTCTAGCCCGGGCAAGAGACCAAAACTGTCTTAAAAAAAACAAACAAAAAATTAATTATATCAAAAGAAAGAAATATATAGTAAGTTTCAAGAATATATCATACCTGTATAGGGTATGCTCTTTGAATAATTACATCGACACAACCAACATTTCCTCCATCACTGAAAAGTGATGATAAGGGCAGAGGAAAAGGTCTAGGGTCAGGAAAGAATCCAAGTTTGGTATACCAGCGAGCAGGCCGAGTACTGTTAGCAGAAATCTGGACAAATTAATAAATATATTGATTTAGGAGTTAAATATGTATTCAATTCTATTACAGATATCACAAAGTTTTCATTCTTTTAGAACTGCCTTAAAAGCATTTACTTTAAAAAGTCTTAGGAAGATTAGTATGACAGTGAGTAAGTAAAAAACTGCACAAAAGTGAAAACATTTTCAAAATATAGTACTTCTCAAACGTATTGTTCATACTATTGTAAGTTCTTAATGCTATTTAAATGTTTATATTAGAAAATAAAATACACCTTATCCAGGCTTCCTCAAAACATTTACATGTACAAAGACAACTAGAGAGAGTAGAAAATGAGATATCACCAAAATTTTGGAAGCTAAGAATTTGTTGGACAAGTAAACGACAAAGCAGCCTAAGAATGATTATGGTTAATACAAACAATAAATATTCATAGAACACTTACTAAGATACCTGGCCAGGTGAGGTGGCTCACGCCTGTAATCCCAACACTATGGGAGGCCAAGGCAGGCACATCACCTGAGGTCAGGAGTTTGAGACCCCTGCCCAACATGGTGAAACCACATCTTTCCCAAAAATACAAAAAGTAGCCAGGTGAGGTGGTGGGTGCCTGTAATCCCAGCTACTCAGGAGGCTGAGGCAGGAGAACTGCTTGAATCGGGGAGGTAAAGGATACAGTGAGCCAAGATTGTGCCACTGGACTGCAGTCTGGGTGACAGAGTGAGACTCCACCTCCCAAAAAAAAAAAAGAAGAAGAAAATTAATCTTCACAATAATCCTAAGACTCATCTCCAGATGATGATAAAACTAAAGTATATGAGAAACTACACCACTTGCCCAAGTTTATTCAGCCACCAAACTTGTAAGAAGTTAACAGTTAATATGAAACAAAATAATTAAAGGAAACACTCAAATTGGAGGCAACAGGTACCTGTGAAGGCAGGAGCATATGGTGGAGCTGAAAATAGCAGGAAGTGGTTGACATTTTGTACAAACGGAGTTGAAACACTAGATTTTCTTTCCTATCCCAAGCAGCCAGGTGGCTGTTCCTCCCTTATATTAAAAAAGAACCCAGGACCCTATTCTTGCTGCAGCCTTTTTTTTTTTTTAAAAAATGGCAAGTACTAGAGGAAAAAAAAAAAAAGCAGGAGACTTTTTACTGGAGGGCTGAACCATACATAACATGGACTCTAGAACACTGAGCAGATGCAGCCAGGGTGGAGGTGAGATGCTATTATTGAAAACAAAACTGAAATAAAATTCTTATGCTGAAAATGAGTCTCCCTATTAATTTCCTTACTCTGCTTAGCTCTCAGAATAGTCACTGACATCTGAGGGTCTCCTAATTAAAAACTATATCCCCACATTACTACCCTATGAGCCTCACCTTATATACAACTTCTGGATCAGTCAATGATCACCACTGAGGAAAGTCTCTAACCTGAGAGACTCAAATAGAGAGAGGCTCTCATAAAAAAAAAAAAAAGGCAGAAACAATGAAAATAAAACATTAATCATTAGCTTTAGAAAGATGAGAAGATACTGAATCCATGAAACAAGAACTGAATGTCACAGAAAAACATATAGGAAATAATAAAAGTCTCTTAAAAATTATGCCGGTAGACACAAATTCATTTTAAGAATTAGAAGAAAAGACAACCCTAATTTGAGGGTTGCAAAATGATTATATTTTAAGTCTACTAGTCCTTAGTTGTTGAAACATTTTTATAAACAGAAACTTGCCAGGCACGGTGGCTCACACCTGTAATCCCAGCACTCTGGGAGACCAAGGCGGGATCATCACAAGGTCAAGGGATCAAGACCATCCTGGCCAACATGGTAAAACCCTGTCTCTACTAAAAATACAAAAATTAGCAGGGTGTGGTGGCACATGCCTGTAGTCCCAGCTACTTGGGAGGCTGAGGCAGAACTGTTTGAACCCGGGAGGTGGAGGCTGCAGTGAGCTGAGATCCTGCCACTGCACTCTACCCTGGCAGCAGAGCAAGACTTTGTCTCAAAAAACACATACACATACACAAAAACAGAAACTTCCCCTCATCTACTTGAGGGTCCCAAAATATAGATCATATAAGAGAAGCAAGATAAATGCCTCATTTTTTTTCTCCTTTTACTTAGTTTTTGTTATTGTTTTGAGACTGGGTCTGGCTCTGTCACCCAGGCTGGAGTGCAGTGGCACAATCTCAACTCACTGCAGCCTCTGCCTCCTGGGCTCAGGCCATCCTCCCACCACAGCCTCTTAAACAGCTGGGACTACAGGTGCATGCCACCACATCCGGTTAATTTTTGTATTTTTTGTAGAGATGGGTTTTTGTCATGTTGCCTAGGCTGTTCTCCAACCCCTGAGTGCAAGCAATCTGCCCACCTCAGCCTCCCAAAGTACTGCGATTACAAGCGTTAGCCACTGTGCCTGGCCTTTACCTAGTTTTTAAGACAATGAGAGTAGAGGTATCATTATGAACTTATAAATGCAACTATATTTGTTGTGAATTTCAATTTTTTTGCTGTTATTATCCTTTATCCTTTTTTCTTCTTCTTTTTGAGATGGAGTCTTGTTCTGAGGCCAGGCTGGAGTACAGTGGGGATGACCTCAGCTCACTGCAACCTCTGCTTCCTGGTTTCAAGCAATTCTCCCTGCCTCAGCCTCCCAAGTAGCTGGGATTACAGGCACCTGCCACCATGCCTGGCTAATTTTTGTATTTTTTAGTAGAGACACGGTTTCACCATGTTGGCCAGGCTAGTCTCAAGCTCCTGACCTCAAGTAATCTGCCCGCCTTGGCCTCCCAAAGTGTTGGGATTACAGGTGTGGGCCACCGTGCCCAGCCTATTATCCTTCCTGATGTTCAAATTATTTTATCTCTAATCAGTAAGAATCTATTCTAGAACACTCCTGAGTCCTTTTGACATGACACTAGTAGTGTTTCACACTTAGTTTTCTTCTAGTATGTCAAGACTTTCCAGACTCATGTATTTCCTCCCCTGAATCTGGAATCAGACATTTCTTCAAGACATCTTGTGTTCTTTTAAGAGAAAATGGTACTTAGAAAACAGTCTGAGAGCTAGGGATACTCAATACTACCAGATTGTTCATTATTATTATTATTATTATTATTTTTTCCATGGATGAAACCAGTATGCATGATTTTGTGTTGTTTTGTTTTGCTTTTCTTTGAGACAAGGTCTCACTTTGTCACCCAGGCTAGAGTGCAGCGGTATGATCTCAGCTCACTGCAACCTCTGCTTCCCAGGTTCAAGCAATTCTCCTACCTCAGCCTCCCCAGTAGCTGGGACTACAGGAGCATGCCACCATGCCTGGCTAAGTTTTATATTTTTAGTAGAGATGGGGTTTTACCATGTTGGCCAGGCTGGTCTTGAACTCCTGACCTCAAGTGATCCACCCACCTTGGCCTCTCAAAGTGCTGGGACTATAGGTGTGAGCCGCTGTGCCTGGCCAGCATATATTTTTTAATGATAATATAGATCTTGAGTTCATAATGATATTTCCAATACAAATGCAGAACCACAAGTTTTTCTTCACTTCAATCTCACATCTGTACCTTTCTTTGGTAAAAAGATCCCTGTTCTCTGTGATAATCATATAATTACTCACATATAACAAATATACCTAAAAGAATATCACATATAACATATTTCACATACACCATAACTTCCGAATAGCAATACCAACACTACCACCAATAACATGATTACTAAGAACAGCTCAAGATTTTGTTTTATTTTTTAGTTTTTGTTGCTGTTGTTATTGTTGTTGTTCTTAGGGTATATACCACTAGGGACATAAAAACATTTTTTAAGTTACTTGAAATGCTTTCTTGGTATGCTTATGCTCTAACTGAAAATATGTTTAAGTTCTTTTTCTTTGCTTTCATTTGACTTTCTAAATTTTTAGGAATTGCTTTTTTATATTTTGTTACAAAATTATGTAAAAATATTTAAAGACAAATCTATAAAACATGGCATATTAAAAAAAAAAGAATTAGAAGAACAAATTAAAAATCATCCCAGAAGTTAGAATAAAGAAAGATAGGCTGGGCGTGGTGGCTCATGCCTGTAATCCAGCACTTTGGGAGGCAGAGGCACAGCCTGGCCAATATGGTGAAATCCTGTCTCTACTATAAATACAAAAATTAGCCAGGCATGGTGGTGGGTGCCTGTAGTCCCAGCTACTTGGGAGGCTGAGGCAGGAGAATTGCTTGAACCCAGGAGGCAAAGGTTGCAGTAAGCCAAGATCGTGCCACTGCACTCCAGCCTGGGCGACAGAGCAAGACTTTGTATCCAAAAAAAAAAAAAGATAATGAGGCCAGGTGTGGTGGCTCATGTCTGTATTCCCAGCACTTTGGGAGGCCGAGGTAGGCAGATCACAAAGTCAAGAGATGGAGACTGTCCTGGCCCACATGGTGAAACCCCGTCTCCACTAAAAATACAAAAATTAGCTGCACATGGTTGCACACATCTGTAGTCCCAGCTACTTGGGAGGCTGAGGCAGGAGAATTGCTTAAACCCAGGAGGAAGAGGCTGCAGTACGCTGAGATCGTGCCACTGCACTCCAGTCTGGTGAAAGAGTGAGATTATATCTCAAAAAAAAAAAAAAAAAGGATAATGAAATAGAAAAGACAAGAAAATTAGAGGAACAATCTAGGAGGTCTTGTGTCAAAACATCAGGAATTCCAGAAAAAAAGTAGGGAAAAAAATAGAGGACAATTATAAAAGAACTATTTTTAAAAAATTTCCCAGAACTCGATGAAGGATTATGTGTTTCTAGACTAACTGCCAATAAGCATCTGGGCCAAGAATTAAAGTAAAAAGGAAGGGAAACAAAAAGACACCGAAGTACATTACTGTGAAATTTAAATAAAGACAAAACAATCTTAACTTCTTAAATCCAGAGCACATAATGAATGACTGAAAATAAAAATAGCACTTGAAGGCCAGGTGTTCATGCCTGTAATCCTAGCATTCTGGAAAGCTGAAGCGTGAGGATCGCTTGAGCCTAGGAGTTCAATTCCAGCCTGGGCAACATAAGGAGACCTCACCTGTACAAAACAAAACAAAACACTCCAGTCTAGGTGACAGAGTGAGACACTGTCTCAAAAAAAAAAAAATTGCACTGAAATTAGCAGGAGCTATGCTAAAAAAGATAAAAGAAATGTCTCAAAGGTGCTGAAGAAATTATTTCAACCTATAATTCTATATCCAGTCAACCTTACCCTAAGATATTAAAAAAGCTGCATGCTCCCTTTCTTAAGAAGCCTCTTGAGAGTTGTGGGCCCTTAAAACTAGGGAAAAAAATCTAGAAAGATGATATGGAAACCAAGAAATAGGGTTTCTAACACAGAAAGATGTAAGAATAATTTACAGAACGAGAGCTGTATGGCACACACACAGAAAATGAGCATCTCAGAATGAAGTAAGAATATGAAGAGGTCCAGGGGTTCTCCAAGAAACAGAAATAGAACCAGCGGAGAAATTTCAACATGTTAGGCAGGATTTTTATAGCTCCTGTGTAAGGACACAGAAAATTAAGTGAAATTAAAAGGACAGTTAATAACTCCATGGAAAGCAGTAAGCTGTAAAGAAGTGAAATGTGGTCATAGTATATTAGGTATTAAATTGCAAAAAATATTTTTCAGTCATTATAATGTATACACAGATTTCACTAAAAAATCATACTACACTAGTAAAGGGAACATGGGGAACAGGGTAGAGAAGTATGTGGCAGTGTTGGAGTAAGCGACTTAAATCCTCATTTTCCACAGCAGAAAGTTAACAGATGCTGTGTATACTGATAAGGGAAAGAAGACGGCAGTACAAGCTAAAGAAACAGCCAAAGGCACTGAAAATCTTCATGACTGCCTGTTGGGACCATGAATAGGGGTGGGGAGGGTTGTGCTAGCAACTGCTTTTTTATGGTCATAAGTCTTATATTACCTGAGTTTCTAAATTATGCACATGCAATGATTTGATAAAAACAAAACAAGAAAATGAAAGCCACTGCAAGCTTGATATTGTGAGCAACATAAAACAAAAGACTGTCAGTCTGATGGAATGCTTTCAGTAAAAAGCAATCAATCCAACATGGAACTAATGCCAAACAAAATATGTCTTTACCTTTAAAATGTTTAATTTATAAAATATTCTTCTTAGAGTGATCCAGAATACCACAGAAGTAAATTCTCTGCAAGGTTACCTCTTAAGTGAATCTGAATTTAAAATATTATCAGTAATTTCAGATAGCTATACTGCAGACCATTCAATATGACAAAGTCCTGCTATGTAGTTTAAAATCTACATAGAGATGAAAAGTGTACTTATTACATATTTGAGAAGTACTAAAATGTAATTGTCTAATTGCAGTGGAATAGGGATCTGATCAAAGCAAAGCTATGACAACAGGAGGGCAGCAAGCTACAGATACCAAAATCAAACGGTGCAAATTTACTTTTGCTCTTTAGTTGGAAATGCATTATTTAAGCTCAAGAAAGATCTCTGTTCCTCCCAAAAACTGCACAAAAACTTTAACTGAATATGCTTTTGATATTAAAATTATCAGTAAAGAAATTGAGCATTCTTCATAAGTATTTAAAATTTAAATATAAAACCTCTCTAGACTTTAACTGAAACAGTGATTGATTTTTACCAAGAGTACATATTAATTTACCTTTAACATAAGAGATTCTGGGGCTTCAAGAGGTGTACAGGCATCAGGAGAGCCCACCAGTTCTGCTCCATGAAGTATAATCTTCTGACCAACTGTCAGTCTGCCGTTCTTTAAGACAGCTAAGAGGGGAGGATCTAACTGGGCCTTAACAGCATACCACCCATCTGTAAGTTCAATAATGGCCACTTTTTGGGTATCTGCACTACTAGTTTTATTGCTAGAAGTTTCAGATATATTTGCGCTCAATGAAATTATGTCAGAAACACAGAGAACAAGTGTTTTTGCAGCTGTGTCATCCCTTTCCATTATCTTTTTTATAGCCGATCTTCTGCTTTTATCAATTTCCATATCATATCTAAAAGTGAAAACAAAAATGCATACTTTAGGAAGTGTGACTCTAGAATTCCACTGTTTAAACAAGTCACTGAATAAGTGAGAATAAAAACTCAATTTATCTGAGAAATACTGAGAATTTAAAATTTTATAGCTAGCAATATATTAAGTTTCACATTGTTTAAAATATGAATTCTTTTTAAAAAGCAGAAAATAAATGCAAAAATACTTTATTAGAAATCCCCAAATAGTGGATCAAATTAATAACTCATTTTCTTCTCATATGTCAGGAGGTTAAGGAGGGGGCAGGGAAAGAGGGAAGCAAGAGATGTATCAATGTGTGATCTCTCTTAAATGGGGGCTAGGGATGACAAGAAAACAGCAGTGTGGGATGGCAACTGTCACTGACAACTGGCTTGTGCACCATTTTGACATGGAAGTCACAGACTACACAGAAACCTCAACCACACTGCAGTATATGATTAAATAACGTAATGCTTTAAACTTGCCTGTATTTTAGTTGAAGAAGCACCCTTTCTGGGCTTAGGCATCTATTAGCAAATTCCTTAGGAAAGGCAAATTCCATAGCTGCCAGTTTCCATATGATCCATCTGTAGTGATTATAAACCCAAATTCTAGAAATAAGCTTTGGATCCACACCTGGAGTGTCACACAGAGCCCTGAACAAATAAAGGTAGAATAATATCATAAAAACCACATAGGATGATACTGAATTCAACAACTATGACTGTTCTCTGTACAAAAACTACATTGTTCAAGATCATTCATTAAGTTTTTATGAGTTCATATGATCTCCAAGTAATATAATTTCAGAATATTATTTGACGTGTATCAAAGTATCATACTGATGAAAACTTCACTTGTCAAGCATGGTGGCTCATGCCTATACTCCCAGTATTTTGGGAGGCTGAGGCAGGAGGACTGCTTGAGGCCTGGAGTTTGAGACTAGCCTAGGCAACATGGTGAGGCCCCCGCAACCCGTCTCTACAAAAAATAAAAAAAAATTAGCCAAGAGTGGTAGCTCACATCTGTGGTCCCAGCTACTTGGTAGGCTATAGTGAGAAGACTGCTTGAGCCCAGGAGGCTGAGGCTGCAGTGGGCCATGATAGTGCCACTGCACTCCTGCCTGGACAACAGAGTGAGACCCTATCTCGAAGTATCAAAACAAAACAAAAAATTCCACTTAAGAGTGAACAGAATGATTTCAACTCATATTTGTTCCTGAAAAATGAGATCCTTGATTTTAAATAATTATATTTTAGATTATTCTTATTAAAGAGATTTTTAGAAATCCCACCTGAGAACTGCCTATCCTAGTCTTGGTGCTCTCCTTGATCCTGTCCCCTCTGTTCTCAAATCTCTGAACTCCTCCTTTCTCATTCAAACTCTTAGCACTAAGACAACAGAAGTAATCAAAAGAGAACTTCCATAAGCTCCCACCCCCATATCTACCCACCCAAAGCATCTGTATCCCTACACTTCGCCCTCTTCTAAGAACTGACTTGTAGTTCCCAGAGCCAACCAGATTCTCCTGCCATTTCCCTCTTTCAAAATTTCTGTTTACCCCTTGAGACAGACTGGCCAGTACTTTAATGCCAAACACAATACAGGATGCCCTTTCTCAGTAAAACTGTAAAGAAATTTTATAATTTTTCTAAAAAAAATTTTAATTTTTTTGAAAAAAATCTGCACATAGCTACAGCAGATTTTTGTTGTTGTTGTTCCCTAAAAATAATAATAATAATTAAGGGCAGAATGCTCTGTAAGGAGAAGACTATACAGTTTAGGATACGTGTGGGAGATCCTTACACTTTGCCCTCCTCTACCATTTGTGAACTAGCTCCTACCCTTTGCTGCCTACAAGGCTGACGATCTAGAAAATGCCTTCTCCCTCTCCTGAATCATCAATTTTTTTCTTCTTTACTGTACAATGTGAAACAGCATAAGAAATGTTTTTTTCCTACCGTAAAACAAGCCAAAACTAAGAATCTTTGATCCTACTTTCTCTCCAAGCAACGTCCCTCTCTCTGCTTCTTTTTGGCAACTCCCAAAAGAATTGACTGTATTCTGTGTCTCCAACTTCTCTTCTTCAACTGCTCCTTAATTGCATTCTAATCAGGATATCACTCCACCAATCTACTGAGCTATTTTTATTAATGTTAGTAATGTCTTCGGCAGTGCTAAATCCAGTGGCCAATCTCAATCCTCATCTTACTTTACCTATTAGAAGCAGCTGCCACAGCTGGTCATTTTCTATTCCCCAAAATTCCATGTTCACTTGGCATGCAACACCCTATTCTGCATTTATTCCTAACTTTCTGGTTGCTCTTTCTCAGTCTCTTTTTCATGGCTTTAAAGTCCATCTATATGCTGACGACTTGTAAATTGATTTTTTTGGCTTATACTTTACCTATGTATAGACTTGCATATCCAACTGCCTACCTAACATCTCCACTTGGATGTCTACCATTACATCTCAAGCTTCAAATGTCCAAAACCAAAGTTTCCATTTCCCTCCATCTTTGGTCTTCTCAATTCTGGTATTTACAGAGTAACTCTCTCCTTCCAGCTGCTAAGGCCAAAATCTTTGGAGCCATTCTTACTCTCCTCCTCTCTCACATTTTACATCTAATCCTTGAGCAAATCCTGATGGTGTCACTTGTAAAACATACCAGAGTCCAACTGCTTTTCACCAATTCTACTGCCACCTCCCTGGTTCAAGCAACCACCTCTCACATGGATTTCTGTAATAGCTTCTTAAGTGGTCTCTCTGCATCCATCCTTGCCCCTCTCCTTACAGTAAGCCAATCTCAACAAATAGCCAGAATTATTTTTTCAAAAATAAGTCAGATCAGGCTGGGCATGGTGGCTCACATCTGTAATTCTAGCACTTTGGGAGGCCGAGGAGAGTGGATTGCCTGAGGTAAGGAGTTCGAGACCAGCCTGGGCAACACGGTGAAACCTCGTCTCTACTAAAAATACAAAAATCAGCCGCAAGTGATGCCCTGTACCTGTAGTCCCAGCTACTCCGGAGGCTGACGCAGAAGAATTGCCTGAACCTGGGAGATGGAGGCTGCAGTGAGGGGAGATTACACCACTGCACTCCAGCCTACACAACAGAGACTCTGACTCAAAAAAAAAGTCAGATCATATTACCCTTTGCTTTAAGCCTTCCAGTAGGTTATTCAGTAAAAATCGTGAAGAGTAAATGGTAAGGTTCTTAGGTCTATGAAGTCCTCCCTTTGTATTTCATCTATTACTACTCTTCTCCTGCCCACTCTACTCCAGCTGCACTAACTTCCTGTTGCTCAGATACTTCAAGCATGCTCCCATCTTAGAGGATCGGGGGCTTTCGCTAGGATAGCCCCATGCTCCCTCCTTTTACTTTAGGTCATTTATCAAATATAGCTGACTTAGCCTTCCTACTTATTAGATTAAAAATCGCATCTCCTTGCCCAACTTTCTCTGCCACCTTTCCAGTTCTATCTATCTTTATGGTATGTATCTTCTTCTAACATACTATACAATTCACTTATTTTTCAATATTTTCTATGCCTTCCATGCCTACTAGAATGTATGACTTATTAGGGCAGGGATTTTTTTTTCTTTATTATTCCTAGTACCCAGAATAGTACCTGGCACATAGCAGGTGCTCAACAGAGACTTGCTGAATTATCAAAAAAACTAATGAGAGCTTCTACATTCCCAGTTGACTACAGGACAATCATTCTTAACCTCTATCTTATGCAGTCTATTTAGTAACAGAAAATAACACAACTATTTAACATACTTTTCTTACTAGAATCTATAAGCAGATGTTTGTTATATAAGACATGCAAGATGTAAACAATATTTCTGTTTTTTAAAGTTAAAACAAAATTCAGGAAAAAATGTTTTGCCACTTTTCCAAAACTACAAAGTTTAGAAATATATAGAGAAATTTTAAAATAAGGATGCTAAGGAAATAAATCCCATCTTTTGCCACTGGCATAAAGTAATATCTCTCTAATAGCAAAAAGGTTTAAATTATGTTTCTGCAAACACTATAATAAAAAAGAGGTTATATAGTTTCTAAATCGTTGCTGTTTTAGGGCTCTGAGATTTTCTAGTTATTTGGTATTATTGACGTTCAAATATTTCTGTTTAACTTTTTGTGTTTATTTATATATCTATTAAAATATACAATGAAAAAGAACACGAAGTAAGTGTGTGTCGGGGGAGTAATCTACCATAAAGCCATTTCAAATTTAACTTGTTCTATTTTTGAGATGCAGTCTTGCTCTGCTGCCCAGGCTGGGGCGCAGTGGTGCAATCTTGACTCTCGGGTTCAAGCGATTCTCCTGCCTCACCCTCCCGAGTAGCTGGGATTACAGGTGCACGCCACTATGCCTGGATAATTTTTGTATTTTTAGTAGAGACGGTGTTTTGCTATGTTGGCGAGGCTGGTGTCAAACTCCTGACCTCAAGTGATCTGACCACCTCAGCCTCCCAAAGCCTGTGATTACAGGCATGAGCCACCGTACCTGGCCTTTTATAAAACAGAACCTTGCTCTGTCACCCAGGCTGAAGTGCAGAGATGTAACCTCAGTTCACTGAGACCTCTGCCTCCTGGGGTCAAGCGATCCTCCTACATCAGCCTTCCAAGTAGCCGGGACTACAGATGCATGCACCATGCCAGGCTAATTTTTTTTTTTGCTGAGACAGAGTTTCACTTTGTCACCCAGGCTAGAGTGCAGTGGCATGATCTTGGCTCACTGCAACCTCCACCTATTGGGCTCAAATGATTCTCCTGCCTCAGACTCCCAAGTAGCTGGAATTACTGGTATGCATCACCACACCCAGCTAATATTTGCATTTTTAGTAGAGGTGGGGTTTCATCATGTTGGCCAGGCTAGTCTCGAACTCCTGACCTCAGGTAATCCACCTGCCTGGGTCTCCCAAAGTGTTGGGATTACAGGTGTGAGCCACCAAGACTGGCTGGGCTAATTTTTAAATTATTTTGTAGAGATGGGTTTCAACATGTTGCCCAGGCTGGTCTCAAATCCCTGAGCTCAAGAGATCCACTCACCTCAGCCTCCCAAACTGCTGGGATTACAGGTGTGAGCCACCATGTCTGGTCCTCAAATTCAACTTTTTAATTCTTTTTAATTTAATGCCTTTATTTATAAATGCATAAAAAACATGTCCAAATTGAAAGAAATCCAGTTCATTAAACCCAGGACAAATGGCACTTTTCAAAAGATTTCAACAGAATGCTTAACCACAATGCACTTAAAATGATTCAATGCATAAAAATTTGATTTCTAGCCAACTTTTTAGTTCAAGAGACAGTTAAGAGAAGAAAGAGGGACTTGTGGGAATGAGAGGGATGATGGAATACATGAAAGTTAACATATAATCTTTTTGCATAGAGTACCTATAAAATTCTTCTTTTCCAGCCTTTCCATCATTGGAGGGTATGAGCCATCCACCATCAGCCAACTGTATGCCCTTTCCAGCCCATAAACTTTCCTTACCAAAATAATCTTGAGCGTGAAACTGAAAAGACTCTGCATTTTTGCTGTTAATTTTTACACAATGTTTAGAAACGCCATACATATATAGCTACACAAAATAAACAGAAAAAATTAGTGAAAAACAATTTAAAATGAACATGCATTATAGAATAAAAACAGTTATAAAAAACCAAGAGAATTTACCCCAAATTTTTCATTTAAATACTAGAATATTCACTACAAAAACATTTACATTATTTACTAGAAACTAAAAATTTTAATATAAATGACCCACACATTCCACAATCTGCTGTACTTTTTCCACCTCCTGTGTATACGTTTCCTGCTAAATCTGCCACAGGAAGGTACTATGAGGATAAAAAATGTAATGTTTTACAAAATCTCTTAAGTTCAAAAGTTTAGACTGGAAACAAAAGGGAAAAGTGTAAGTATTTTAGGGAATGTGACCTCAGGTGGTCAGATTTGTACACAGGCTTGGCTTACTTCCAAAGCGCTTGCTTTCACCCCAGGATATCCAACCCAAAGTGTCTTTTCCTTTGTTCAAAGTTTGACTCTGGAGTCAGACTCTTTGCTTTGGAATCATAGCTCTTCCACTTACTAATTAAGTGACTTTGGAGCAGTTACTTAACCCTCTCTATGCTTCAGTTCTCTCATTTGCAAAATGAAAACAAAATAATGGTGCCTTTCTTTCAAGGTGGCTGTGAGGATTAAGCAAGATATACCTAATGCATGTGAAGTTCTTAGAAGAGCGCCTCACACCTAGAAAATGCTCAAAGTTAGCTATTAATATTGATATTATTTTCACCTCTCCATTGCCTAAAATTCTATCTACACAGTACTGTCTTAAGGAGAATCCTATTTTGAAACTATAAATAGCTCATAGAAGGTTCAGGGCTATCAGTCACATTTGAATATCAATAAGACTACTTTTCTCTAACACTTAGCTGAGAGCATTTACAATGACAAAATAAGAAAGATTTGAAGGGGGAAGATAAATAGTAGTTTGGAAGCACACATCACTTTAGTACAATGAGGAAGGCCTAGCAAGGGGCCAGAGGCTGCCACTGCAGGCTAATTAGCAAACATGATGATTTCATTCATCCATTCTTGCACTAATGTGTTCAATCTTTAAACAAAGCCATGGCTGGGTGCAGTGGCTCTCACCTGTATTCCTAGCACTTTGGGAGAAGGCGGGCGGATCACAAGGTCAGGAGTTCAAGACCAGCCTGACCAACATGGTGAAACCCCATCTCTACTAAAAATACAAAAATTAGCCGGGCATGGTGGTGCACGCCTGTAATCCCAGCTACTCAGGAGACTGAAGCAGGAGAGTTGTTTGAACCCGGGAGGCAGAAGTTGCAGTGAGCCAAGATTGCGCCACTGCACTCTAGACTGGGCTACAGTGGGAGACTCCATCTCAAAAAAAAAAAAAAAAAAAGACAAAAACAACAACAAAAAACCATTTGTAGATACTAGTTAATGAAATAAAATTATACTTTGCCATAAACGCCATCAGTATTGTAGACAAACACATACCTGTTTATGAGAACACGCAGAGGGAACTTGGCTTCCTACTGCTGCTTTCAGAGAGATTTGAGGCAGAGTGGATGTTTTTGTAAGATACAGACTGCCTGGTTGCGGAAAGATGCACTGCCTTTGTTTTTTCTTAATTCGCATATCCTGTGTATCTCTGGCATTCTGAAGGCTTGTAATTAAATCTATTAAAGAATAAATACTTAGCAAAAATAAAATTGAATTTAAAAAACACAGCCCTGCTTTATAAAATTATACATAATCAATTTGCTCAAATTTTACATGCTCTTTTCTTTAAAAAGGGTACCCCTTTTAAATCTTCATAAATGAAAGAATGATTCAACATGTAAAGTTGTATAAATAGAAATACTTTGGATTCAGAAAATCTAAAGCATTAAAAAGAGTTTTAAAATTATCATCACAAAAGGGGGAAATCATCAGGACATTATTTAATAAGGGAAATATCTAACTGAAAGGCAAAAATTCATCACACAATTTGTCATACAATACCTAAAAGTTCTTCTTCACACTTTGTGAAAATTACAGTTGCTGCTTGATTGGAGTTGTTTTTGTTAAACTGATGAATCTCACTGTCATTAATCTTATTTTTACTACCACCGGAGCCATGCCCATCAATGTTTTGTTTTTGTTTGTTTTCCTCCAGGTTAATATTCCTAACACACTGTTCATCTCTGTGAAAATGTGATTTAGTTTTAAAAGGTGGCACGAAGACTTTGGTTGTTTTGCCTGTAGTAATCAAGCGTCTCATTTTTTCATTTCTTGTAGCAGAAACTTGATAAAACGGCTGCCCTGAAACTGCTAAACTGCTTGAAGATTTTTCCAAAGTCAGATGTTCATACAAATGAGATTTAGACAGAAATTCTTGACCAGGTGCAGTAAAATTTAGATTCTGTATCTCTTGACGTTCCTTAGTTGTGCTATAATGGAGAGAAAATATTTACATTTATTGACTAGTACACACATAAATATTTGGGAACATGCCCTTTTTGCAGACCAACATTTGCTACGTGGTGATCCTATTATGGTAACTGTTTTGCATTCATCATGGTTGCCATTACAAAACAATACCACACTTTTCAAGGCTATAACACTTATTATAGCCTTCTCACACACTTATTCCCAGTCTTTACAATCTACCTCACATAACACATAATAGAAGACAGTCTGTGAACCATGGACTCTCTCAGTGTTCCAACGAATTCCATCGCAGTACTCCTTACCTCCTTTACCAGGAAAATGTCTACCCATCCTCTTCTCTCACCTTCACACCTTCACCTAAATGCTCTACTCTGCCTAATACCTCAGTCTCCTCAGGAGAACCCATCTTTCAACTATCCTGCCTCTCTCCCTTTTCTTTCTTCTACCTATTTATACCTTTTTTAAAGTGCCCCTTTCATTTAGCCCAAAAGCCTTGCACACCTTTAAAATTCTTATTTTATCACTCACCTTTATCTCTGCCTCAAGCTAATACTCACTGTTACTTATACTCCACAGTCAACCTTCTTGAATAGGTAATGTAGCTATTTTCACTTCCTCAATTTCTACTCAATAAACTCTCATTTGTCCCACTACTCTACAGAAAGTGTTCTCAATAAAGTTGTTAATGACCTCCCAGATGCAAGCCCAACACGCACAAACTCATTCTACTCAACTTTCCTGACAGCTATAACAGTTTACATTTTCCTTCTTTTAAAATTCTCGTCATCACTGTCCCTCTTTCTTCTTTTACTGGTTTTAACTCTTCCTGATTCCTAAAAAAGAAATGTCTCCAAAGTTGGGTATCTTCCTTAGACACTTTCTCTGGCTAATGTGAGTCATTTCCATTGCTTAAATTATCACCTGACAATGAAAATATTCTTTATCCTCATGTCCGACTTTTCCCCTAGGTGTTATTCCTACATTTTATACTATGTATAGCCTCAGACATCTGTACCTTGATGTTTTATACTTGTTTCAAACTCAACATGTCCAAAATTAATCACCTTTCTCAGCATACATGCTTTTCCTAATACTTGACATCTTGTTGAAAACTACAGATTTCCTTTTACCAAACCCTGAATACCTGCAACTTGAAGTTATTCCTTTAGTTGCCCATTCATCTATCCATCAACTATTTAATGAATTCCCACCAGGTGCCAGACATTGGTTTGCTGGGGAACACAGTGACAAAATTTTGTTTTTGTATGTGCATTTCAGTGGAAGGAAACAGACAGACAAATATGTCAACTGGCCTAGACACAAGTGTGCCTGGAGCAAGGAGAGCAAGGGGAACATTAGAAGGCAAGATTGGAAAAGTAGCAAAGCAGCCAGATCATGGAGAATCTGAACACCCATGACAAGGGCTTTCAGCCTCTACTCTGAGATGGCACACCATGGAATAGTTCTGAGTAAAGAAATGACATAATCTGCCTTATGTTTAAAAGCATCCCCTGGCTTCTTTGTTGAAAATGCACTGTGTATTGAAGAGTAGGGAGGTAAAGTCAGAAGCAGGGGATCTGTTCTACTCAAAGGACTGACTGGAGTGGGTTCAGGAGAGTACTCAAAGAGATGAAGTGAAAAGAGTAATAGTAGGGACAATTCTAATGAGCTGGGCTTTAAGAGAAGCAAGAAGATGGACTGGTGAGATTAGTTAAGAAAGGCTCTTCTTTTTAAGACAAGAGATGTGCAACAAGTGCTTAGGGTGATGAAAACAATCTACTATGGAGGAAAAAATTAATGACGCAGGAGGCAGAGGGGACAACTGCTGGACTGATTTCTTCAAATAGGTGATCTAGATGAGATCTAATACACAACAATGAATAAACCTTCTGTCCCCAAATTTGTATTGATTGATCTCTTCAAATTTATTCTTTTTAAATATTCAGAATAATTTGAGTATGAGGAGTTTGCCTTGTAGGTTATGCTCAAGATGTCTATTTAAATCTAAGTGAAAATAATTTGCCAGTCTCAAATCTACCTGGCCATTCTTCTACTCAATTTATCTCCTAATCGTTCTCTAACCTCTACTCTACCTGTTTTGCTAGACTAAGACCTTCCTTACTAATCTCCTTGCAACAGTTTTGCTTTGGTCTACTTCTAAAACATAAATCTTATTATTTTGTGCCTCTTGTTAGAAACTTCCAAAGACAGCCTATCACCTATCTAGGTTTTCACTTATCAGAAATGACATACAGGAAGCCTCCTATTTGGTCCTAATCATTTCTTTTTGTTTTCCTCTATCCACCAACCAAATCCCAAGATTTGGAATGCCCTCTTTAACCAAGCATTCTTAATATTCTGTCTGAAGCACATTTCCCAATGACAGAAAGCTCAATGGGAAAAGTACTTCAGACAGAAGTCCTTTTAATTATAATAGCTGACAATTTTTCTATGTTCTTACATCACTTTGTTATATCTATTTTAAAATTTATATTACACATAATTCTTCTTTTCATGTCTGGTTCCCAGACTAGCAATCTGAGTTAGACTTATTTATCTTAATATCCATCAGTATAGTATATGTTAGGTAGTTAGAACAGATACTTTAACAAATGTTGTTAAATACATTAAAATATTCTCTCGTTTTACAAAAAATTTAAGGAAATATACAGGTAAATAACTAGGTATTTCCTTTCTTATTTAATACAACTGTTTTTGATAAAAATGAAAAAAAAAAATCACCTGGCTTTCTACATATGTTTGTGTAGCCAGCTGAAAAACACATTCCAGAAATATGACTCAGTGACTTCAACAATTCCACAAGCAAGTGCTTTTGAAAAGGTAATATTAAAACAATTTCAATGATATTTTTAGGCTTAAAAATTTATCAGCTAGAAAAAATTTTGTAGCTACTTTCAACAATTTTAGATGTTTTTATATTTATATCTATTATGTCTAAGTGACATGTTTCTTCTTGACTTTTTCTCTTGAAGTACCCCTACAGAAAATGAAGATTTAGTTCTGTCAACACAACTTCCACCTTACTACACACACATTCTTGCCTCTCATCTTCCCAAACTCTGTATTTGATTCTATCAATGTTCAATATTTACATTAGGGCTAAATAAAAACTTTTTACAACTGAATGTGGTGTATCAGTATGAAGTATGTGTAGTATTAATATGCAGTATATAAAGTGTATTTCCTTTACAATTTTTACTTTCTCTTGACGTATTTTTAAAAATCTACTTATTTTCTATGTACTCATTGCTTATTCATATCTAAACTCTTAGGTGTACATATAAACCTCTTTCATTCTGTTCATATAGTATTTTTTTAAAAAAAACTTCTTTTCTTCTCCTTGAATGTTTCTTCTAAATTGCTTTCATTAATTCGTTTTTTGGTTATTTTATTCTGCTTTTTCTGATGTCTCATGATCTTTGGATGTGCAAACTCCTGACCTCAGGTGATCCACCTCTCTTGGCCTCCCAAAGTGCTGGGATTATAGCCGTGAGCTACTGCACCCAGTGAATACTGCTTCTTAAACATAATTTCAACTTATCACATTTTGGCTCCCTCCTCCTGCACCACGCAATTCTAAAGATAAGAAATGAGGCCAGGGAGACGATACAAGTTGGCCAAATAGGAACAGCTCTGGAGTGCAGTTCCCAGCGAGAACCCACAGGGTGAGTGACCACCGCATTTCCAAACGAGATTTTACTGCCCACAGACCAGAAGATTCCCAGGTGGAAAAGCACCACGAGTTTCCAGCATGGCTGTTTCAATGGGCGCAGCAGGTCTCCGCACAAAAACTCACACAAATCTGGGCAGCTGTTTCAACTGGTGCCTGGAATGCCTGGGAGACAGAGTTGCCCATTCGACTGAAAAAAAGGGGGCTGAAACAAGGGAGCCAGGTGATCTGGCTCAGTGGGTCCCACCCCCACAATGACCAGCAATCTGAAACACTCTGGATTGAGAGTTCTGCAGCAAGCACAGCTGGACCCGGGACAGTCCAGCTCTGTGGGGGGAAGGGCATCCGCCACTACTAAGGCAGTCTGCCAGTAGACAGTCTGCCATTACTGAGGCAGACCGCCATTACCAAGGCAGTTCTAACTATATCTTTGTAAACAAAACTGCAAGGAAGTTCACACAGCAGCTGGGCAGAGCCCACGGCAGCTCAGCAACGCCTCTGCTGGCAGACTGTGAATAGGCTACCTCCTCGCTGGGCAGGGCATCTCCAAAAAAGGGCAGCAGCATGTCAGAAACTTATAAATGAAGCCCCACCTTCCCAGGACAGAGCACATAATTGGAAGTACAACTGACCACATAATTGGAAGTAAATCACTCCTCAGCAAATGCAAAAGAATGGAAATCATAACAAACAGTCTCTCAGACCACAGTGCAATCAAATTAGAACTCAGGATTAAGAAACTAACTCAGAACCGCACAACTTCATGGAAACTGAACAACTGGCTCTTGAATGTTCACTGGATAAACAATGAAATGAAGGCAGAAATAAAGATGTTCTTTGAAACCAATGAGAACGAAGACACAACGTACCAGAATCTCTGGGATACATTTAAAGCAGTGTCTAGAGG